>JAUYWH010000008.1:19784432-19827175 GCA_034779795.1 Ctenopoma multispine | reverse complement strand
GATATTTTTTTTATCGCCCGATAAGAGTCTCACGTTAACGCAGCACGTTAACGCCAATAACGGCCCACCACTAATATATATATACAGTGCTCAGCATAAACGAGTACACCACCTTTAAAAGGTAATAGGTTTCTTTGTTACGTAATGCCCTTTTATAGTCAAAATGCCTGTTTAATTGAACAAGTAGACTCACCTGTGGTTATTTTTTTGTTAATTCAAATTTGATGGTCTAAAATCTAGCTTAGTTCCTAAGCCTTTTAATGCGGTGTATTCATTTTTGCAACATGGTCCTGAACCAATTTTTTAGGATATTTAAATTTTTTGTGTGAGCAAATTAACAAATCATGCTTGCAATCACTGGCCCACATTTCTGGGAGGATTTTGTTGTAGTAGTCCATTGATTCTAAAAGGAAACTTATTTCTATAAATGACACATAATGTTTACCGTTTAATGATATTTTGACCAAAGATCGTTGAATATTTTTCTTTTGTGCTATATGAGAATCTCTTTGTTATTTTTATTGTTTTTTTTTATGTCAAATAGATATCTATTAAACTTCAAAAAGTATTTTCTTTTGGTCTTTTTCCAGTGCACCTTAAGTCAATAAACAGTTTAGACTGAAAGGGACGACTGAGGAGGTTTTATAAGGATCTGGTGCTTTAAGAGGACTGAGGGAACTGGAGGCTTACCACACAAGGTGCACACAGGTGTTTACTTGTAAATGGAACTGCCGTTGGGACATTGGTACACCCGATGGATGTAAATCCTCAACTTTGATAGAGGGAAGACAGATGGAAATCATATGTTAGGTGAGCAAGGTGAGCATCGGCGCTGGACCTAAAGATGTGCCCTATAAGCTGTATAAACACACTTATGTTGTGGTTTCTGTGGAGGCCTTTCAAGGTAGAATGGAGAAAGCAGCTTAGTCCTGGGTCTTGGAGCAGGGCAGAGCATGATATTTATTCACAAAGAGAAATATTCTGCTGATACAGGTGAATTTAGGCGTATTTGGCTTCTCAGGGCAGAATGTTTTCATGATTATGACCTGTCATCAATTTCAGTCAGTAGAAAGGGAAAATAAGAGACGTGCATCAGGTATTTTTAGATTAAGATATTTGTCTTATAAGATTATTTGTTAAAGCTGAACACACAAGTAGGCTGGGTAAAATCAATGCATATTTAAATATGTAACGGGTGTAGTTTAAGTTGACACTTGTGGCTCTTGATAAAGAGCAGACCCAGGATGTAGTGATTGGAATTAAAAATTTTCAAACAGTATGCTGCTTAGCCTTGCACATAGCTAGCAGGTTAATTAGCTTGGCAGACTAGCTGGGTAGTCATTCTGTAAATCCTGCATCATTCTGCCTCATGGTAGATTTAGCTTTTAAAACAAATCCACTCTAGCCTGTGATCACATTACCCAGGTTATAAAACATTTTATGAGAAGTGAAACAGTTATTTGGCCATGTCAGTATAACGGCAGCAGTTGTTTTGTTTTTTTATTATTATAAACCACAGACAAGTTGATGTGCAGTCAAGTCAATGAGGTGTTTATTACTGTTCAAGCTGGCAAGCACAGCTACAAGGTAATAAAAGTCAAATACCCAATAATTCATCGTAAGTTGGCAGACAACTTTACAGATATGATAAACACTTTGCATATATTTTTGTGGAGTCAGGAAAAACCATATTAATTCAGAGCATCATAAATGTTGAATAAATATCCATAAACAAATACAATAAAAACAGTAAAGAACGGTTCTAGCATTTTAAATGATTCTACTAAAAGACTTCTTTCTATGTCAGCTGAGTCGTCATCCATCAACACGTCACTTGTTCCAGCTGCAGCACATGCTGTTTCGCTTTGTTGTGGTACAGCAGTTACCTGCCGGTCCTTCACTTGTCTGAGAGTAAGCATCTTAAGAAAAACCCTGCAGTAGTTTACTGGTGAACACAGAACCTTTAAATATCCACCCACACTCTGCCAGGTTTCATGGGGACACTGCACATCGATCACACTGAGCAAATACACGTTCATATGCACAGACTGTAGCACTGCAAGAGATCAAGATTTTATCACATAAAATAAACTATACAACCCATTGAAATCATAAATACACATCTTGGAGCAAAACACCCTACACAATTAAACGACTGTGTTTATGTTTAAATACGAGGTTTTCACTCAGGGATACATAGCTGACTTTACAAGACTGGCAACAGCTATGGAGACATAAATAATACATTTGTCAATATCATTAAACTATAGTGAACTATAGTAAACTATAGTGCCAATGAAGGTCCAAAGCAAAGAGAACGATGAACTATCTTAAAAAAGTCATCCATGTTGTTGCATACTAATAAACATCTACTTGGGCTTTCCAGGTCTAATCACACACTACACTGTACACTTGGGTTTGTGAGTCCCAGCAATTTCACACACTATCTGCATTATTGATTCAGTTCATCCCAGTGGAATGTAGACCAGAGGAAGCTAGCAGCACGAACCAGTAAAGAAGTTCAAAGCCTTCCATGTCTGATTGTTGCTAAGCTGGGACAGAGAGTGCAGCCTCTGTTTGGAAGGAATTGAAGAAATATGGGACCAGTGAGAAGTTCTTTAGTGCAGCCTCATGGGCAACACCAGTGTCCTGCATGTCAAACCTGATGGAGGGAAATAAACCTGAGTCATGCACACAAAGAAAACACAAACTTTGCTCAAATGTATAAAATATTCAACCTCAGGGCTCCTTACCAGTCTCTAGAAGAGATGACATAGTATACAGGGGGTGGAGATGAGTCAGTGGCGGTGCAAAGGGGCTGACCCAGACTATAGGCCCCAGCATTGGTGAACGTGAGCCAGTCTCCTATGCTGAGCTCAGGTAATACACAGTGATCTATTACCTGGTCCAGGTCATCTCCAGAGGGGCCCCACAGGCTGCTGCTGAACACCGGAGCATCCGGGGATGTGTTCTGCAAACAGAGATCATTTTAGTCGGAAGAACCATAAAATCATGGTATAATGTGTAATAATACTAAGCAGTTAGTTTAGACATTTGAAATGTCACACTGATAGATCACAGTGGCAGACAGTTTAGACTCACTTTGTGAACGGATGGAGCAGCAATCAGTGTTTCAGCAAGTTTGCTGGCAAATGAGCCATAGACCCCCTCGTTCATGCAGTACTGGAACTCTGGCTCATCATTAAGAGATGGATCATCTGTACACACACACAGTAAACAACATCTATTTCAGTTAAACAGATTAATTTTTAAACATACTCTTTATATGTACTTTTTCAAATTGTGATTTAAATATTTCTGTAGTTGTCTTGTTTCTCAGAACAAATATAATCACTAACCATTTTCATGGTCCTGGTGATCTCGTGCCACCATCCCTTTAGAGATTATATTAACAGCCAGGGTGAAAGCAGAGGACACAAAGTAGCTGCCTGGCTCAGCAATAATTGAAACTCCACTACAAGGGGGGAAGTACAGGTCTACCATAGACATAACTGCACTGTTGGTCTGTAAATAAATGACAAATGGTAAAAGTTAGGGACCCAAAAAACTCACATTTAAGACATCAAAATAGGCCAGTGCAGGCCAGTGCAGTATGGTCAGCAGTACCATGTAAAACATTTTAAATGAGAGAATGACACAGTATGTTGCCATTACATAATACTTTCACACCCCTTTTCTCCATATAATTTTAAATGAATGGTATTCAAATACAGTAAATGTGATATGGTAGTGTCATGCATGTAAAGACCTGACCTGTTCCAGCTGAGTCTCAGAGCCACTGAAGCCACCTCCAATATCCAAGATCTTCATATTGAAGCCAATTTCCTCCTGAGGCAGATAAAAGCTTGTAAATGTTTAAATTAAACTAGTGATTACTAAAGCATTAAGGGTTACTGGAGCCATCTCATGTGTCCATAATTCAACAGCATGTGATAGAAGGCAATAGAAATTGCAGCAAATAAACTGAACACAATGACAAGCTAAATCAACATATTTAGGATTACTTACTCCCATATCAAAGACACACCGGGCATCAGAGATGGCATGGACATACACCTGGTCATCCTCACAGCAGCTGGAAATGTGACACCTGTGAAGGGCAGGCAAGGACAAAGAGGCCATTAATGGTCAATCTGACATCTTGATATTCAGCACCAAAATAACTACTTCAACAGAGAGTTTCTGTGGGACAGTGTTTGTACACAGTCTGTACTTGCATTTCTTTCTTCTTTTACACCCAGTCACAGTGCATTTCTGCAGGGCTCACCTGACTCCCACCACCTGCACACCTAGCTCCTTAGCGCTCTCCAGCAGATGCCTGCAGTCCTTAAGGGAACAGCCAAATGTCATGCCTATCTCATCTTCCACATTGGATGTTTCTGTTGACACCTGCACCAGTAGCCTGAATGAACACACAGGAAATGAAAAAAGATTTGTTAACTGTCTGCTGACAAAGAAAATAATCTAAATGATTTATATAAATAAGCTTCAGCACAAATAACTACAACATTTCTTCAGCATGAAACAACAGAGATGCTGTAACCAATTATTATTATTAAGTAATGACTCATAATAAAGCTAATTATTCAACATTGAAATGGCAGTTTAAGTCACGTGGTATCAGGCACTGGGATTAATACGAATTCAGACAAACACCTACTTGGCACTGGGGTGGCAGCGAGAAATCTTGCGTAGCTCTGCTTCATTATCACAAACCAGGAGGTCAATGCCATTCTTAGCAGCGTATTTAATCTGGGAGACCTGTTTGCAAACACCACTGTAGATGATATCTTCAGAGGGGATACCATGACTCTGCACCAGCTCGAGTTCAGACTGAAATACAAAGAGATAAAGTAAAATACACAATTCTAAACTTAGCAATTTTCTGCCAAGTATGCAAAACTGTGCAGCCAAAACACTACAAATTGCAATTGTTATAGTTCTCTGTGCAGACACCTTCTCAGACAACAGTGATTCAGAGGATTGTGAGAGTCTACCTTGTTGGTACACATGAATCCAGTGCCAAGAGCAGCAAGAACCTCAATAACAACTGGACTGCTGTTGCATCTGACGGGATAGTAGGGCCGAATTTGAGCCATGTGGGTTCGCCAGCGAACATGCTGCCTCATTATGACTCCCAGGTCTGCTACAAAAAATGCATTCTTCTCAGACTGAGAAAGAAGAAAGCGTACATGGGGATGAGTGAGGATCAAAGAAAAGCACTGCAAGCTTTCACAAAACCTGTGTGTATGTAACATTACTACATGTAATAATACAATAAGGGTTTGAGAGGAATAGTAGAATTCTAGAAGTCCTCATTTACAAGTCATTACTGCAAGATTCCTTACCAAGGTTTGTTCATAAATGTGATTGTCGATCACGTCACAGAGGGCTTTGCCTCCCTCCAGCAGGCCAACAGAATACTGTGGCTCATCAGCGACACCTTTCATCCTGTCAACCTTTTTCCTCTAATGCGACAGGCATAAAGAAACTGGCTAGTCTGATGTGGTCTTGCTCGTTCACACTCGAGCCCTTGGGGTCCTAGACTTATGCAACAAACTGCACAAAAGGAAAGGAGAAAAGTCGTCATACAATCAAGAATAATTTATTATTCTTGTTTAGCTGTAGGGCGGCACGGTGGTGTAGTGGTTAGCACGGTCGCCTCACAGCTAGAAAACCTTTCTGTGTGGAGTTTGCATGTTCTCCCCGTGTCTGCGTGGGTTTCCTACGGGTACTCCGGTTTCCTCCCACCGTCCAAAGACATGCAGGTCAGGTTAATTGAGCGATCCGAAATTGTCCGTAGGTGTGTATGTGAGTGTGCATGGTTGTATGTCTGTATGTCTATGTGTTGGCCCTGCGATGGACTGGCGATCTGTCCGGGCCGTACCCCGCCTCTCGCCCGAAGACAGCTGGGATAGGCTCCAGCACCCCCCCGCGACCCGAATTCGGATAAGCGGTAGATAATGGATGGATGTTTAGCTATAGTAGATTCAGTATTTGTAGAAAAAACCTTGATGATAGGATCCCTAATCAAGCAACTATATATATATCTGTGAGCACCCAATCAGAGCAGAGAACACGTTCTATGTTGTGGGATAGCTTTGTAGAAGAGGTCCATTCTTCTGACAAGCCACTGTAAAAACACAGTCTGGGGCACAGGGTTCATACACTTTACCATCAATTACTGCCAACAATCACCATTAACGCCTGAGCTGGTGACCCGTAAAAGTTATTTTTGATGGCATTAACCAAGGTACAATACTGGCGACGTTGATGTCACAACTTTACTCTCAATAATGATGCACAGTACGTCAGAGAGGCACAGTGGTCTGAACTGGACCAGATGTGACATGACATGAGGTTTTGGAAGGTTAAATGGGGAGACTAACAATGTGTTTAGAAAGACTGCTGTGTTGTGGAATACAGTGACACAGACAGATAGAATAGACATAAAAACAAGGGTCAAGTTACAGTGCCTCTTTGATATAATTTTCAAATAAAAAAAAATGTATGTAGGCTAAAATCATAGAGTTCACTGCTGGCACGAATGTTTAAAAAGACTGGGAGATGGCTCAACCCCATCACCTATTCAGAAAAAAAAAAAACCCAGTTCTTATGTAAGTTTCAAAATGCTTAACTTATCATCATCCCATGAAAGTAGAGATGACGTAAATGAGAGCACAGTTATGCAGTTAATGTATTACACAGATATTATACAATAACTCAAACTTTAGTAAAAAATACATTCCCATATACATACACTACCAGTCAAAATTGTTTTTCATGTCTTCAGTTGTGTTACCATCATTGCACATGGTTTTCTAATGATCAGTTCTCCTTTTAAATTAATACATTAGCATTAGCAAACATAACATGCTTTTGGAAGACAGTACTAATGTTTGCAGAATTTAGGCCTCTGTATGTTTATGTAAAAAGCTGTTCTTTTCAGCTACAATAGTCATTTACAATATGAACAATGTCTACACATTCATTCAGATGTTATGAAATCTGCTTTTCGTTCACTACCAAACTTTTTACTGGTAGTATAACCACATAATTCTCCCTCATTGCAACTAAATCAGAGCAAGATAAAATATGTTGGAGACAAAACAGTCTAGAACTATAACTGTTAACTGTTATTTAAATACAAGAACTGAAAATAGATCTGAAAGCCTAGATCTAAAATAAATCTCAACTTGTCTGTGATTTATCCAGGTCATGCTGCCTGTTAACGCACCTTTGTTCATTCTGCCAAAAATTGTGGGGAAGCAATTTCATAACGCATTTATAAACAATGAATCTTATCCCTGCACAAACATACCAGCATAAACTAATTCGAAGGAAAAACAGATTTGCTTGCATTTCTACTACAATTTTTTGAAATTACTATAATAACTTCACTGAGACTAATAATTTACTCACATGGATGAGTCCCGGGATGAACTCTTCCACTATCAGCTAGGATCCCAAGGCGGCTCAGCGTTGAAGTCAAATAGCTCTCGGTATAGAGCTGCCCCTAAATCCTCCGGGTAGTTGTTGTACACCTGAAGAGGGGCAGATAAGGACAAGGAACATAGAATCAGACAGAGAAGCAACTGTGAGGAGATGAGCAACCTTTTGTCCTCTGACACATACTCCAGTCTATCTTTACAGTTAGTGGATTCTGTTAGATGACAGAGAAAACACTGTGGAAGGTGGACAGTGGAAGGACAGCATATGAATTACACATTGACATTGAAACACTACATTTTTAAGGCTAAATTCCTAAGTAACATATTATTGCTGTTTTTATATGTTTGAAATGTTAATGCTGGGTTCTTTGGACCGTGGTTCATCATAAATAGAACGGATGCAATCATGACTAGCAGTTTTAAATGATGACTGATTTACAAGGTTATGAACTCGGTCATTTTCTTTCAGGAATTCATGCCTAAAATAGCTACACATATTGTCTGCTAATAATTCAAAACCAAATGTAATATATGTTACACATATTACGTCCAACCCAATCTAGCTACCTTGCTAGTGAGGCGTCTGCATTCATTTGGTAACGTTAGCACTGGCTTTAGCTAACTAACTACCCCGTAACATGATGTAAATACTGCTGTACAAGACAGTCTTACTCGTGTTTCAATAGCAATACCAGCCACTAATATATCATATTTGATTTATTATGACTATCATTTAGTCACGGCTTGTTCCCCGGTATCTAAATGTAACAACATGCTAACTATAAAGCTAACAACGAGATCAGCTAAGGTTACTTACGTCGCCTGAAAACCCAAAAGAGGGGACAGAACGCTTTTTCTTTTTAGGCGGAATTTTTAAACAGTGGTGAGGTTACAACAAGAGAAACGGATAACTGCCATCGACGTGGTGGATGAGGACGAGTTATTGTCGTCTGAGGTTTTGTAGGTGCGAGCTAGCACGGACCGCTTGTTACAACCGTGGAGTCGAGACGGTACCAGAGTGAGTCGACGGACGGAGACCGACAGACGATTCAATTCACAGCAGCGTCAAGTTTACCAAAACTAACGCTTATACATCCGGTTAGACTATCAAAATAAAACAGCAGAGTTCAGAAAACGTAGCCTACTTTCACCATTGACAAGTAAAAGTAAAATTTACCTTCATATCCCTTGAATGACTACAATTAACTCTATAGACATATCTATAATATCTTAAAATATCTATGATAGATCAACTAATATATTTTAAATATCTATAATTATCATACATAGGTCTTAAAATGTCATTCTTTAAGTAATCAATTTTTTGTATTACCTGTGTTATGTCTTCATTGCGTTTCCCATGGCTCAAGAATAGGGACAAAATACTGCCCAATAAAGTTTGCAGAATTTTCCCTTTTTTCTGTTGCAAAATCAGTAGTTGCAAAACATCAGTTCCACGAGTAATGAGTAGATGAATACATGTATTTTGTCTCCAAGTTTAAGGTCAAACTCTATTTTCCCGTCCCTTTGCCTTTGTTGTTGTGACTGAGAAGTTGCTCCTCTCTCCAAAAATGCAGGGTCTGGCGCAGTTTTTTCAAGGCAGAAAATTTGCATGTCTCCCTCCTTAACAGCGGAGGAGGAGTGTGCCAAGGAAAGCTCAGCTACTGTTTGTTAAACAGAAGGGAAATGTTTTCTCTGGGGCTAAGTTTGACTCCATATCAATACTGAAATCACCCTGCTGTTAAGAGGTAACCAGAATGAGTCAAAATATCAAATATAATTGAAATATACATGTCTAATTAAATAGTTTGGGAGGTTTTTAAGCTTACATGTAATATTTGTGACTGGCACAATATAATCTTTGTGAATATTGTTGTGAGAAATATTGGAAAACACATATCTAATCTAGTTTGCCTTTGGTTTGTGTTTGTTGTAATGATCCACTCATATTGTGATTTCAGTGACGTGTTGCAGAGTGACAGACAGTACAGTTGGTCAATAATTAAACACACGTAAGAGTGCAAAATTATTTTCTAGGATACATTAAACAATTCTTCCGCCTTAGTCCATGTTAAAGCTTTGTTATTCAAGACTCAAGTCACCCTGTGATCAGGATCATATATAAAAATCAAAAAGGTGTGAACTACATAACTTTGAAATCCTTCAGAGTGGTAGATGAGCTTTGAGCACTCCTTTGTAGCATTTCTTTCACTAACAGAACCAATGCTCAGAGTCTATTGTAGGCTGGAGAGGCAGTGTCGATTTTCCCCTGCACTGCAACACAAAAGCTGTTCCGTGTTTTGTGCTTGTTTTCTCCAACGCTAAATGAGCCTATGTATATATAATTCTAATCACACATAGCATCTAAAGTGACTTCCAGTAAAGCACAATGTTTGATTTCCATTGTTTGGATCATAATAGCCGCTGCAGCCACTGGGTATGCGACAGCGAGACATGTGTACCACCCACTGCGAGGGCAAATCCTCCAGTAGCTGCATTGTGCAGCAGGAATTCTGATTTCCAAACATTACAAACAGATGACATCCATGCACGGACTTAGAAAGAGCCGGCATACAGTACGTTAACAGTGACTGACCAAAAGTCTCCAATCAGAGAGGAATAAACAACATAGAAAACAAAACAAAATATGACATTCAACAAATGAATTGTGCTCTACATTTTGAGCACTGCAATGGTTGTACACAGTACATCAGTCTGTTAAGTCACTCAGTAGTTGTTTCAGCTTCTTGTTGCTAAGTGAAAGCAACTCCAAGCAAACCTTTCTTCACACTGATCTGAATATTAAGCAGGACAATAAAAAGCAGCTGGCTGAAGGGTTTGAAGAAATCTCACATAAAAAAAAAAACAAATGTGAAACTCATTCAAAAATACATTCATATCTCCTCATGAAGAAGGAGCTATCTTTATCTCTGGGCTTTCTCACGACATGCCTTTCTCAACAATAGTATCAAAGCGGTGGAGAGATACAGTGGGATGCTTAATGGTGGACCGTCTAATAAATGAGACACATTTCACCCCCGTTTCCTTCCTGCCAGGATAGATTGCAGAATAATTAATTGTAATAAGTTCGCAACATAAATCTGTGCCAGTAGTTGAGATCATTACATGTGGTTACTGTAAAAGTACACAGTTTTCTGTGAAAAGAAAAACAGTCTCATGATTCACACTTTTTTCATGATTTCTGTCATATTTCACAGACAAATTACATAGATTGTAAATAACTCAGTACATTTACTCACTTACGTACAATTTAGAGGTGCTTTACTAGAGTATTTTACACTTGCACATGTATGCATGAAATTTCTTATTGCAGTAATTGTGTGTACTTCTACCACATCTAGAAGAATGCTTCTAGATGTGGTAATGAAGGTGAAGTGCCTGCTTGTTTGTGTACATGCAGTTGCACCTGTATCGTATACGCTCACACATAGCTGGTATTTACTGTAGCATGTGAGCATATCTGAAATCACTGGGTCACTGTAAACTAAGAGATGTGCAGTGAGACAGTGTGTTCAAAACATTTGTAGACTTTCATTCCAGGAACGCGCAAGTGACTCAACAACAAAAAACGTGTGCGGGGCTTCATTGTCTTAGCACTGGAAGAAAAACAGGGAGCCTTTTCTAAAGAAACATAATAGCTATTTTAATGATTCTATTCTATTCTACTGCTTTAACACTTCCAGGCTTTATGCCGCAAACATAACTGGACAAACTAGACTCTGGGACAAATCACGATACAGGTGCGTGAGAAGTTGTGATAGTTGTGCACAGAGAGTTGTGAGAGTCCATGAAAGTACACGGTTTTGAAAAATGTGCGTAAGAAAGGAAGAGCACTAATATTAAAACCATTTTTCTTTTTTAAATTTAATCCTACTTATTGCAAAAATAACACTTTTATCACTTCTAAAACTGTTATAAAACCTGAAGCAGTCACACTGTCAGCAGTGGTCTGCAACTGACTGATTGTGGTGTGTGTGTGTCTGTGGTGTGTGTGTCCTGATAACATCCCAGCACACTGGACTCTAGCCAGCCATGGGCAAACTCACCCTGCTATTTGATGTCGAGGGTTGGCTCCAGGCAGACCAAGCATTGTGTCCCAAACAATGAACCCCAGACCCACTGAACTATAAACATGTCCCTTTGGGGGGCGTTTTCCTCAGATTCTGTACAGGAGACACCCAAAGTCAGGAAACCTGTCCCAGCGTTTCCAAATTTAGTAACCCTAAGCCCTAAATGCTGCTGACTTGGCATCCGAGACTGTCTGTCTCCTTCTTTAAAGAGGTAATAATGCACTTGGAATGTTGACTGAGGCTCAAGTCTGTGGCGGTGGTCTTTCAATTCAGGAAATCTGTTGAAATTCCACATCAAAAAACAAAACATTTTCCCTCATCTTAATTAACTAGTGATGGCAAATGTCAGACCCATTCTGCAAAACAAGTCATTATTTATCTATCGTGCACTGCAGGGTTGCATAACAGCTGTTTGGATGGTTCCTCCAGAGAGGAGGCTTAGATGATAAGGCTCTCCTTTATTTGAAGTTTTATCCTCTCACCCCTTAAAGTGTTTTAACACCTGGATGATGATGTCATCATAAGGATTACAATCTAATTTTTAACAATTTGGATTGTCATCCCGATTTGGTCTGTTCTTTAAATCTTTTGGAGATCATGTGCAGGACATGTACTTATTTCACTGAAGGATCAGACTGTAAAACCCACTGAAGGTAAAATTGTAATTTGTGATACTGGGCTTGCTATATACACAGGTAGAAAGTAATTAAGCGTGTTTACTTAAATACTATACTGCACTACTTGTACTTTATATTTGGTATTTTGGTTTTATTGGTTATTGGTTATTTTTACTGACTTATTGAGAGGAAACATTTATTTTCACTTTTATCTATGCAGCTTAAAGTGCAAATACAAAATGAGTTCACTATATATAGTATTTTTGAAGTTTTTCTCTTTTTGAATTTTTACATTAATTAAACTTAACAAGACCTGAACATTTTAGATTTCTGCAGAAACGTTATTCATAAGGCGCAAGTGGAAAAAGTAGTGTTTCAAATGCTTTGTTTGTTTTTTTAATAGTAACTTAGTGTGACTGATCCCCAGAGAGTACTTTTCTACTTAAGATAATTTTTAGAGCATGTACTTAGTACTTCAACTTGAGTGAACAATTTAACGTTCTTACATTTTATTTTGATCGTTTTATTCTTCTGTACTAAAAAGTTCTACCTGACTTGAGTGCTTGTGCTGCAGTACCCTCTGTCCACCAGCAGTGGCCGCTGCTTAGTTAGAGGAGCGTCAGAGAGCTTTTCCGCTTCCTCTGGCAGATCAGCTGACTCTGATGCTGCTGTCAGGAGACCTCACGAACTGCAGCCGTATTGAATGGCAACTATGAAAAGTATCAAGCCATAGACACACTACAAACGAGCTCCAATTTTGCTGTAAACGGACACGTTTTAACATAGAGGTGAGTGAAACTGTCAAACAACGACAACAGTAACCACCGGCAATGGTGTTGTTGTGATTAAAGCTAAGTGGCTAACGGTGGCTAATCCCTGCTCTATGTTGCTTGACCTTAACCATATTTTTTAGCAGCTTCGTTTAATACACAGAGTCGTCTAAACCCTGTTTGTGGTGTTCAGACTTTAGTTAACTATAAGCCAATAAATGTGACTGCCTGAAAGACATTATTGTCTGTTTGTAATGGACACGGAATGATCTTCTATTGCTGTTGTAGCTTTATTACATTAGCTTACTTTAATGGTGAAAAGTCTCAGTGGACTTCGTTGAAATAACAGTTTTTATTTAGCATTAAGCTAAAACTGGAGATTTGTTAACTGTAACCAAAGCGGTGCTATTGATAAAAAAAAGCAGAGTCCGTAGAAGAAGTGGAATAAAACCTATTATTAACTTAATAATAAGAAATAACATTCATCTAAACATATTTTTTGTTTCACCCCCAGTTTTCTTTAGCTGCACCGCTGCTGTAACCATGACGGAGTTTTGGTTGATATCAGCACCTGGAGAGAAAACCTGTCAGCAAACATGGGACAAAATGATGGCAGCCACCACACGTACCAACAACCTGTCCACCAACCATAAGTTTAGCATCCCAGACCTCAAGGTTAGCAATGACTTTTCACCAGTACACACACACAGATGAACTCTGTGATAATATGCTGTAATCACATCTGTAGATGTCACAGTCAAGTAGCTGATTTTCTGTTTTGAGTGACGATGGTGGTAGATATATGTTTATATATATGTAATAGATCTTAGATATCAAAACTACTCACCTTGTATATCCACTGTCAAGAAAAAGCAGATTGTGTGTGTGAGGTGCAGCCTTCACACAGATCCGTTAGCTGCATGTTGAAGCGCTGGTTAGGTGAAGCTTTCAGGCACAGAGCAGCTTGGCTCAACTGGTTCCTGTCTGTGATGGAGGTGAAGTAACCTCGCTGACCTTGCTGCCACATGGGGCTGCAGTGCTCTCCTGGAACTGTTACCGATGCATGAGCAACTCTGGACAAAGAGGCGCCGTTCTAAGCACACAGGGCCCCTGGACGTCACTGTCGGCCGATTAAGCCTCAGATGTCACTCGGATGAAACACAAACCCGCTGATTGAAATCTCAGGACTGATGACTCAAAGGTCATAATGCTTCCATGTCTTATTTATTATTTCTAATTTTGTGTCAAAAAATAGGTCGGAACACTAGATGTCTTGGTTGGACTGTCGGACGAGCTGGCCAAATTAGACTCCTTTGTTGAAAGGTATGCTGCCTGCATTGTCCCCTGTCTCTGCAGAGTTTATCTTTTAGTGATTACATTTTTATTTTATACAGCTTTTCACATAAAATACAATGTAAATTTTAAAAAGCATTTTAAAAAATCACCTTTAATCTGTGCAGTGCTTCGATGTAGTCGGGTTACCTTTCCATAATCCCTTCCCTTCAAGGTAACAATGAGGAATTTCACAGGGCCTGGGGCTAGTGAGCCTCACAGTCTAAACTTGGCAATTTACAGTTGGGTGACACACCAGCAGCTCTTTTTTAGTCATATTTATACCAGATGACTTATGTGCTCCAGTATGTTTGACTGTAATTTATAGTCTTTTGGAAATGTTGACATCTAAAACTCACACACAGCCATTACTGCCAGAGCTCTGCTCTGTCTGTGGATATTTCCAAGACTGTGAGAAAAATCAACTTTGCAACATGGTTACACTTGTTTGACGGTAGCCTCACTTTAGTCGAGCTCCTTTTTGAAGTTCTATTCAACTGTATGTGGTAAAAACAGAACATCTAAGAGTACCTAAAATTTCAGCCATTTATATATTTAATATTTTTGTTTAAGCTTTAATCAGATTGTTTTATTTGGACATAATTTGAATGAAGAAAATTTATTATACTAAGTGCAGATTAAACCTAAGTGGCAGATGTACTTTCTTATGAACTTTGTAGTCATGCTGTGTGACTTGGCTCTTTGTCTTTCCTTGGCTTCACTACTGTAGACACAGTTCTGCTTTGAACAGTCTGGTCAAAAATCCTGAACTCTGAAAGTCTGCCATATTATAAATCGCCTTGTCAGGAAATTACCCTAACAGGAAGATGTGAAACTTTCTGATGTGCGTGTATGTTTGTGTTAAATGTGGAGGATGAGGTCATGGTGGTCGTGTGAGCCTGAGCAGGGTGAATGTGTGGTTCGCTCTGACTTTGTAGATGCAGTTTGTGTTGGCAGTGGCGTGTTTTGATATCTCCCGACTGTTCACAGTGTGGTGAAGAAGGTAGCTCAGTACATGGCCGACGTGCTGGAGGACAGCCGAGACAAAGTACAGGAGAACCTGCTGGCAAATGGAGGTACAGTGATGTTCAATGGTTACTACACAGCATCTGTGGATTATGTTACTTCCATTTTGTACATTTTGTAGTTGTACATGTGAATTTATCTGTCACATGGTATCTTCTGTTGAGCAATTTTGGACATACAGCTGTTGCTAAATACTCCCTGTTCGTACGTTCTAGTGTCACACAGTTTTGAGAGTTGGATCTTTCCAGTGACAAAACATAAATCCTGCAGACAATCACTGAAACTATTTGCATGAGTATTTGCACTAGAGGAAAATATGAAATCATATATTTTTTTTCTTTTATGTATATTTAAAAGCACCGTGATCTTCATTTAACAGCTTACTGTAGTGGTATAAAAGGCTAGTGGTGATGATGGCAAGTTTTGATATCTCTTTCAGTTGATCTTGTCACCTACATCACAAGATTTCAATGGGACATGGCGAAATATCCCATTAAACAGTCACTTAAAAACATCTCTGAGATCATCTCTAAGGTAGGTCTGTTCATTTGATTAGAAAATATACAGGCACTGATAGAAAATACTCATTTACATTCATAAGAATTTCTGCAGCAATGTGTGTGAAATGCTTCACTTTTAATTTGTGTAGCTCAGTGGTCAGTGGGGCTCCATCACATTTGCCATTTGGGAAATGTGTCATAAATGCTATGCTATGCTATGCTATTTGATTTTTAGTTATAACTAACTTCAGTTTATTTTCTTTTTAATCTTTTACAGCAATTAATGCAGATTGACAATGACCTGAAGACCAGAGCATCAGCTTATAACAACCTGAAGGGAAACTTGCAGAACTTAGAAAGGAAGAATGCGTAAGTAAACCACCAATAAAAGAAAAGATGATGATTTTAATAAATAATGATCACAATTGTATTTTTCCCTCATCAACAAACACTAACTTATACAAATTTGGACATGTTTTTATGACCATGTCAACACGGTCTGAAAGGTTAACATGTCTCTGAAATGCTTTGTCAACACCCGGCACTTTCACCGTCACCTCCATGTTATTAAAACACCACTGTGTGCCACTAGGGGGAGCCTGGTAACTAGAAGCCTGGGCGAAATTGTCAAGAAGGAGGACTTTGTGCTGGACTCGGAGTACCTCATCACTCTGCTGGTAGTTGTACCAAAGTGAGCATCATGTGTCTATTGTGTTGCAGTGCAAATGACTGTGTCTTATAAAAGAAGAATCAGATGCTATAATGCTTTAACCCCCCTTCATTCTTTCAGGACGTCATACGGTGACTGGGAGAAAGCCTATGAAACGCTCGCTGAGATGGTTGTGCCTAGATCCTCAAAGTGAGTCATGTTTTTTATATTATTTAACAGAAACACTGCATTTTAGCTTATATTTAGAGTTTGTTGTACCAGTGTCATTACAGCGGTATGACCAGTGTTATTGTTATTTTTTTTCCCAGTTTGCTATGTGAAGACAATGACAGTGGACTGTTCAGTGTCACCCTATTTAGAAAAGCCATAGATGACTTCAAACACAAAGCCAGAGAGAACAAGTAAGAATGAGTCAACACACTGTACCATCGCGTAGCACTGTGTGAAGCACAAAACAAAATGTCTCCACACACATTTATTAATTTCATCTTTATTTCCAGGTTCACAGTGAGAGACTTTCAGTACAACGAGGAGGAGATGAAGGCAGATAAAGAGGAGATGACACGGCTGTCTACAGATAAGAAGAAGCAGTTTGTAAGTGAAATAGACTTTGTGGATATGGGCAGTGGTCATTGGAAATCTTTAGTGCTACACTTCAGTCTTTTTTGTTTGTTTTTTTAGTTTACAAATGTTTTTTCTCCTATTTACTGCTCAGAACAGCAAGCAGTTGTGATTTTTCACATATACAGTAGCAAGAAAAACATTTCCTGGTTTTCTGCATAAACTGGTTGTGAAATGTGTTCAACAAAGAAAGATAATAAATATTTTACGCGTTTCATTACCAGTTTATGCAGGAAATCATAAATACTGTAGTTCACTTACTTTTTTATTGCCACTGTATTTGGTTGGTAAATTTAGGGGAAAAAAACATGAATAAGAAAGCATCATTCAATGTTTCAATATGACCAGTGGTGTTGTAGAAAATAGATTGTGTAGGAGATAAAGAGCAGGTTGGCATCATCTATCAGACTAGTTTTTTTTTCTCACCCTAATCTGCATTTCCTTTTCGCAGGGCCCGCTTGTTCGATGGCTAAAAGTGAACTTCAGTGAAGCCTTCATCGCATGGATCCACATTAAAGCGCTACGGGTCTTTGTGGAATCTGTTTTAAGGTGCAGCAGTCATACAAATACAGTTCTTGCAGCGCTCATTTATATAACTACATTTGTTTGAAAAAAGCTTGGCAAAACCAAACATGGGTGTTACGCTGTGTGAGTTAAGTCATAATGTGGTGTTCCTCCAGGTATGGGTTACCGGTGAACTTCCAGGCCATGCTGCTGCAGCCCAACAAGAAGACCATGAAGAAGCTGCGGGAGGTCCTCAATGATCTGTACAAACACCTGGACAGCAGTGCAGCAGCTATCATTGACGTGAGTAGCTAATACTGCTCTAACTACTGTACTTACTGCAAGCTCATGGCAACACAGGCACAACATGGTTATCATGACAGAAGGTATGATACAAACTATAATGTAATCCATCACTGAAAAATCTATGAGTTTAAGCATTTGTATCTCTTTTACAAACTTTAATTCCATCATTGTAAAACATTTTAAAACAAACATTAACTAATTATTTTAAACAATGTCTATGTAGAGTATGTAGTGTGACTTTACTCACACCGCACGGATGCTACATACATTCAGACTAATTTAAAGAAATGCACACACTTTTTATTGTTGATTAAATTGAGTTGTGTCATGTGATGAAACGTCTGCAGTAAATGTTTTGAAAAAAAAGTAAGAATTAATCACAAGAAAGACTTTTTTAATAGTGTTATATAGTAAAATATGTAGATTTTTTTTGGACAGCAGATGTGAATTAATATACTATAACAGTTAGTATGTAGTAGATTGTGTGTAGAATAAGTATGTGCTGTAGTATTGTTTAGGGACGTTCACAGACTTTGCCTTCATAACTGTAGGAAAGAATATAAGGTGACGGTTGTTGTCATGCTGCACTACGGGTCGCACACTCACAGTTTGTTCTCTCTCTGTTTCTTCTTCAGTCTGCGATGGACATTCCAGGATTAAACCTGAGCCAGCAGGAATATTATCCCTACGTCTACTACAAGATCGACTGCAACCTGTTAGACTTCAAAGTTTAATTTGATCTTTCCGCTGAGTGTTGATTAAGTTATGCCCCCCCCCCCCCAACTCCCATCCCACAGCTCCTTCCTTCCACCATCCCCGCTGTGTTTCTCCTCGCTGCTGTGTCTGCCCATCAGCTGCTTGACATGACAATGCTGCATGTTCATTCCTTGTGGTGAAAAGCAAGCTTGTACCACTTTTACAAGCAATGGACAAAAAACAAAAAAACAAAGAAGACTTTTAAATATTATTTTTGTTTACAGTTTATTGTTCACCAGCCACACAAATACTGTTGCTTTTTTTTGTGATGTGAAAATTAATGAAAACATGCTGGAGAGTTGTGTATTTACTGCATCATTCCACATGTTGATGTGTATTTGTAGCTGCATCATCTGTGTTGGTGTTCAGCCGTTTCTCTTTACATATGGGTCATTTTATCATTGCGCCCATGGCAACCGCACCCGTGTGTTTCTGAGACTGTGGGCCACCCCTGCAGACATTGTCAAACAAAGATATTAAAGGAGTGTATGTTGTCGTCCTATGTTGTGTATATGTGCAGTCAACAAGAGATCTATATCTGAGTATTGTGTCAGCCACTGATTGAATAAATATGATTGGAAAAAAAAAACATCAGACGTGTCTCTTCAATATCTTTTGGAATCTAAACGACTGCAAGAAAAACTAATGGCAGAGCCATGCTGCAACAGTAGAGGGCAGCAAACAGACGCTAGACGAGGACGCCATGTGATATTTAAATGTGTTGGAAGTGTTTGTGTGCAGATTTGTGGCTCACAAAAAGCTACAGCAAGGATTCAGAAGAGTAAGCATTAAAAAACCAGCTTCTGCATACACACTGCACGCTGGGCAGTGTTGGAGAAGAGTCAAGTTTAACAACATTGCTCAGTAACTTGCTCATAGTTCATATATTCAGTGTTTTGAGCAGTGAAAGTATTTTTTTTTTTGCCATTTTTTGTGTAGTTAACTACTGAAACTACAAACAGATTGCGGTTGTTTTGTTTTTGCAAACAAATGCTATCGAGTGGCATTTTTGCTGTTGTTTCATTATTGTTCTAATTTAGTATCGCGTGAAATGTAATGTTGATCTGTCAGTGCAGGAAAAATTTAAAAACATTAAAATACAATACTGCATTAAAAAATGAAAGACTTCTTAAAGAGATTATAGTATCAAGTCAGTTACATGTCTGGGATATTGATCTGGTCAGTTAAGTAGCAGAAGTGGTTGTTAATCAGTGTCAGCTGTTTTAGTGTTAATGAAATTAACAGCTGAACTAAAGAGGCAACAGTTAGACGACAGGAATGGTTTTACAGGTGGAGGCCACAGACATTTTTTCCCAGACTGTTTTTCAGTAGTTTTGCATTTGACTAGGCTCAGTGTCACTACTGGTAGCATGAGGTGATACCTGGACCCTACGGAGGTTGCACAGGAAGACCAACTCCACCAGGATGACGCATCAATACGTGCCTTTGCCAGAAGGTTTGCTGTGTCTCCCAGCACAGTCTCAAGAGCATGGAGGAGATTCCAGGAGACAGGCAGTTACTCTAGGAGAGCTGGACAGGTCCTTGACCCATCAGCACAGACCCTCACAGGATAGCACTCTGAATGCAATTAGATGTAGGAATGAAATCCTTAGACCCACTGTTAGACCCTTCGCTGCTACAGTGGGTCCTGGTTTCCTCCTTCCTCCATTCCAAATGAGTAAGGAGAATCTGCATGTTTTTTTTCCAATTGAGATCTAATGTGTTTTCAGAGTATTCCTTTCATTTTTTGAGCAGTGTATTTAATTACCTACTTCCTACACAAACACACCCATCAATCGGGTGTTTGTAATTGTTTGCTTATCTTCTCGACCAATCAGTGCAGAGCTGCGTCCTGTCTGAAGCAAGGCTATTAAAGGGGACAGAAATTGTATCTTCAACATTTTGCAAATGGAAATCATAAAGAGATTCCTGGTTAAACTGTAGTTTAGTTTAGAAAACTAAACTACAGTTGAGACAGACTTTGTATAAATGACCGGAGCACCGATGAGTGCTGCAGTCCAACACAAGCATTGTTGATGAAGGATTGTTGGATTTCTGCCCATGATGGAGATAAGCAGAGTCATTTTGTAACTTATGAATTATTAGAGTCATCTCATCTTAACAGCTAGAAACTAAGAGCCTGCTGAGTCTTAATTAGAGCACCAATCAGACGAATAAGTGAAAGTACACGTGTGAGTGCACTGGACTGTAGGTAAGTAATATGAGACACATGAATACTCTTTCCTCTCTAGAAATACATACAAACCCCCAAGTTCTGACACGATGATGCTAAGACGTGATCATGTGATGAGTATTAATGCAGAATATACTGTATATAGTATATATATGCCAACCCATGGAACAAGCCCCCATCATCACTGCCCCCCCAAGAGTTATTAACTTTTTAAGAAATCTTTTCATACATTATTATTATAACTTTGTTTTACTTGTGAGTGTAGTATCAAAGATGTATTATTGTAAAAAAACCAAACAAAGATAATAATGGTGCCTGTCAAACAAACAGTTTGATAGAGACTGGCCCCTGTGAGGCTTCAGGCAGCTTTTATGGTCTGCTAATCCAGCTTTCATTCCAGAGAAACATATCTGAAGTGTATCTGTATGTTCTCTTTCAAAAGGAGAGAAAACATAATGTCTGTCTGACCAGTCTTGTTCTGAAGACAAGAACAAGAAACAGATGAAGAACAGGGACATTCACTGTCAGTGTGCGTGAGAGAGGGAGAGAGAGGGAGAGAGAGGGAGAGAGAGAGAGGGAGAGAGGGAGATCATGTGATGAAGGAGTGAGTCTGACTTGTTATGTTGGGATGTGAGACACACACACACACACACAGACACAAACACGGTGACTGTGCAGGCTACAATCAGGAACACACAGCGTTTTATAACTGCTGGTGACGAAAGCTGAACGAAACGTCAGGCGGCGGAGGAGAGACGAGCTCCGGAGCGCTGCTTCTTCTGCCCGGGGGAGTAGAAGGAAAACAAGCATCAATGCCTCCAGGTCTCTGTTCCCACATTGGCCTGGACCTGTTCTCGTCTTCGGGCCTCCTGCGCTGAGATAATGAAAGGATGGCCGAGCAGCGATGTGGGGACCACCGAGTGCGGACGGATGCTGCTGATGAGCAGCAGGATGCGGATCACGACGCGATGAATCCGACGACGGAAGAGCTGCCTTTAGAGCAGATACTGAGGCTTTATAACCAGCCCATCAACGAGGAGCAGGCATGGGCGGTGTGTTACCAGTGCTGCAGCACGCTGGCGGAGGACCACAGGAGCTGGAGGAGCTCCTCCGCCGCTGCCGGAGCATCAGCGGCCGCGGCGGCGGCGGCTCCGAATAGGATATGTGGACCTGGGGATGTTAAGATACAGAAAGATGGGTCCGTGAGGGTGCAGTACCAGGGCTGTGAAGGTAAATGTCACGCTTGCATTTCACACAGTGGACCTGAGGCGCTGTAACTGTGATGGTGGTTTGATCCTAAGGTAAAATACATGAGATGTATTATAATGCTAAGACACTGCAATATAAGTCAAACGTAGAGAGCTGCACATGTGGAGGCTTTGTACACGTTTTTTCTGGATCAGGTGCTTAATTTGTATCTCGGGATTATTGCCGTATAATCTGCAGCCAATAGTTAAAGCTCCATTACGCATGACCTGATCACTGCTATAGAAAGAATGTCTCCTCTCCAACCACAGGGCCCCGCTGCTTTCACGGCTCCTCACACTGTTGTGCTTTCACATCATTTCAACAAATTCACTGCAGGCATGTGTGCATCATGTGGCCTCATCTCTCATTAAAGATGCTTGCCACTTCCTATCAGAGCAGGGTGTTCATTTGCTTCATTCGATTAAACCGTGCGTTCACCATCAGATATGTCTGCGCTTGTTGAGATGGAGGTGTGAGCTGATGTATGGGGGGGGGTGATTGTGCTTCACTGTTTATGTCTTAGAGCTTTATTCAGCTATCTACCTGTAGCATGGGAGTCCCTGTTGATTACAGCTGGGCCTGCAATGAATGAATTGCCATGAAAGTGAAGAGTTAGAGGCCTGCTGGCAATTCAAGATGATAATATCCACTAGAGAGGGTTAAAGTGTGCTGCATGAAAGATCACTGCAACATTCTGGAAGCAGTGTGTCTTTGGGGCCATGAATAGCTCTTATGGACACTTGACACTCACACAGGAGAGTGAGACTAAAAACTAATAAAGGATCAAGCAGGATCCCAAATAAACAGAGCAGCATTGCTATGGGATGTGTGTGGCAGCGCAGTCGATGGGTGTGTCTGTGAAGGATGACATGCACTTAAACCAAACACATGGAGTCTTCTCAGATGGACGCCTGGCATGTTTACTGGCTGCTGTAATCACATTTGCTCACAGAGTGCAGAGCAGACTGACTAAATGCCTATCTATCTGTGTTTAATGGACTACCTGAGGGATGAGCACTTTACTCAGCTACAGTGTGCACACACACACACAAACACACACACACACACACACACACACATAGCAGGACACTGCTGAGTCTGTGTTGTGGCTTTCGAGCCAATAAATGCCCCACATGCTTGGTCTAATCAACTTTTATGAGCGAATCTGAGAGGCACAGCTGTGATGATGATGATGCCAGTTGAATCCTCCAGGTCTGTATAGTTAGCATGAATGGGTTATTTTTAGGAGCGTGGAAGCGACCATTGGAGAGGGGAGTCTGAGCTTTTATTCCTCTGTTGCTCACGAAATGCCACATCATGCTAAATGAACAACGATTGAATAGTTCTTTGACTTGACTTTTAGAATACACTTTTGGAAGACTTTAAATGTGGAGACACATTTTACAAGTTAGAGAGGGAAGCACTGAGACCACTGAAATGCTGAGGTTCTGTGAAGTGCTGGATCCTAATCCTCTCCCTAACCACCTTTTAGCCCCGTCCAGTACTTATACTCATTGTGTTCATCTGGACTGATTTTAAGATGGAAGTTACTTTACCCTATGAACCCTTATAAAATTGATAGTGTTATACATATTTTTTTCAAATAACTGAACCAACTTCAATTTGAAATATTTACCAAAAGTTTTGGCAGTGGCACAAAATAGAGATTTTTTTCTCCACACGTTTATGTGATATATATATATATTACAGTTATATATAACCATTAGAATTTAATTAGAGTTTCAAAAATTGTATTGGCAAAATAAATTCCATTTTTTGCAAAGAGCCAGTATTTACAGTGTTGACCTTTCTTCTTCCTCTGGCATGCTGGATATCAACCTGTCTCAATGTCTGTCCATGCACGCCCTGACAGCTGAAATGGGACGTGCTGATGAACAAATCTGAGTCATTTTGGTGACTGTTTGGTGCTTTTATCAATGTGATCACAGTAATGGTTTCAGTTTTCAGGGTAAATGTCTGGTTTTATTGCCACTTCTCTGTGCTGTTGACCACAGGCTCTCTCTTCATGATGCATTCACTTGGCAGAAACAGCCACTAATGTAAATAATACGATAAATCGGTAGCCAAAGTATCAGATCAGAGCACATCTTCGTACTATCTGTTTATCTGACATGTATCTGGAAACATCATGGGACAGGAGAACACGTGTAAGAACCCATAAATGTTTTTTATGTCAGGTCTAGAAAGTGATTAAAATAAATTGTCAGTATCATAGAGAAAGTACCTCTTTGAAGCACAAACACATCAAGCAAGTTATTGGTCATGAGACGATCAGTGTGAGAGCCGTGGTGACGTTGAATTACTGCTCCTTACAATGCATAACAGCCGTTTTTGTTGCGATGGTTATCTGTTAGCCGACTGTTTGTGATGATGATGATGAGCTGATGCAGCCTGGAGAAATGTTAAAGTGGGTCGTCTGTTTGAAGGGAGGACATTCATGCTTCACGACTTCCTGGAACGTTTTTATCCTCATTGGTCACATGCTGCTTAAACTACTGACGTAATTAGCAATGAAGCAGAGTTTTTATTAAAACTGTTCTAGCTTGTATAATGGTAACTAGAGCACAGAGGGATTTTTGTGTAATGAGGTGTATACATGCATCAGAGGTACATCTCATCTCCATTTGTTTATTGCACTTCCTCATGTGACCCAGTTGCTGACTAGGTCAAAACAGCAATACTCTGTGACCTTTGACACGAAAGGCTTAGAGAGTGTCATGTTGTTCGGTGAGCAATATTATGTACTATGTAATGAACAAATCAAACACAAACTATTTAAATAACTCAACACAACTAATGTTGCCCGTGAGGAATGAGCTTAGATCCTGCAGGATCAGACCAGAAGCTGGTGTCTGGCTATGCATCACGTTTGCAGCAACAACAAACGTGTGCTCCACCAAGTACAGAAGATGCTCGTCACGAAGAGGTCGAACAATTCTAAGACTGCAGTTGTCATTAAAAGCTGCATTTTGGGTTGAAATTTGGAAAACAGATTTAAATACTTGTTGTTTGATTCGTACTCTGGAAACAGCTGAAAAGTTGTAATTTTTTTCAATACACGTAATTTGCAATAGAGGTTCAATAATTTTAAGTGTACATTTGTGCTCACATCTGCTGCTTATCACATGACTGCTTTCTTTTTTCCCTGCAGGTAAATACAGTCCCTGCAGAACAACAGAGGTGAGTAAGTCGACTCTAATTCAGTTTGACTTCTTGTATTTTATCATCACTTGTGTTGTCTGCTGTCAGAGCTTGAATCATTATTGTGGTGTATGCTGTAGGTGTGGGGGAGGATTTATATGCATATATGAAGGAAACTGGGCTCATTATATCTGGAATAACCAGGACTTTGACACTGGTATCAGTGCAACGTCGTTACATTTTTGTTGTGATTACCTAAAGACCCTCAGAGAATGCAGGATGGGAAACTCCAGTGTTTCTGGGAAGGAAGCAGCCAGTCAATAAACAATAATTCTCTGAAGGGAAAATGATTGTGCAAAAAGATAATGGTAGGGTTAACCACAATAATTGTGCGATTACCTTTTAAAATATTTAGAGTATCCTCTGCTGTTGGTTACATTAGCTAGTTATAGTAAGAGAAGCAGCCAGCCATAACAGCAGAAAGAGCATTTAGATGACACAGATCATTCTGCAGAGTAAACTTGGAATAATTGGACTTGGTTGAAACTGTCATAAGCCATAAGTGTGTGATCTGCTAATCTCAGCTGCTTAAACTAAAACACTTTGAATAACAACAAGTGTATTTTCAAACGTTAGATACAGCAATACACAGAAAGGTACTTTAGACTCCAAAATACTGATTCTTATCTGTCACTTACACTGAGCGATGCTGCCTCATTTTAAAAATCAAATCTGCCCAAAATCAGACTACAACATGTTTAAATAAGTCACCTTCCACCACGTATCTCTTTAATTCAGACAGTTTGCGCCGTGAAAAGCAGTGCTGTGACTGTCTGTGTGGACGTTTAACTTATGCTTTAGCACTTCATTTTCTCCACCAGCTCCCAGCTTCCCCGACTGACTGGTTTGGAATGTCACTCAGAAAGAGGCCTTCCCCTGTTATGAGAGCTGTGGGAGAAATATCAGACCTAATTAAAGGCTAAATATACCTGTCTCCACACACTCTCTTTTTGGTGTGATAATAGCTTGTGAAACCAAAGGATTAGCTTTTCTGTTTTAGCTATTAGTCTGAAAGTATTTTGCATATGTGTGATGTTGCACATGGACAGGAGATTGACTGACTATTCCCAGTTCATTAGAGACAATGTACTGTAGTTTTTAATGACTTCTGGAGTTGGATTGCCACGATAGCAGATGGACAGTCAGTGAATAACCCGAGCATGCACGCACACAGACACACACGCACAGAGTTGACTTTATAAACAGAAAATGTGAAACTGTACAGATAAATCCCTCCTAAGCAGCTTTGCACCAGAAATGATCTCTCACAATACAGTGTTACACACCGGCTGACAAAACTACTGGCAACTTTTGTTGAGCTTGCTTGATGCTTGACAGCGTTAAATCCTGCAGCAGAGGCATGCTGCTAACATGCAGTGTGGAATTAGCCCAAAGCTGAATGAACAGGAACACGTGTGTAGTCATAGCTGAAGCGCATTATCTGCACATGGCTTCAGATAGCACGAACTCCTGCAAATGATGCGGCCCTGAGTGTCAGATGATGCTGTTTTTACCGGAGCCGCTGAACTGAGCTCCTGGCATGGCATGCTAGAGCATACTGCTTTTATGCAGTCACTCAAACATTCTTCATGCAACACACTGCTCTTGCGCATGCACCATGCTAGCTAAACCAGCCCCATCATGTGATGGGGTGTAATCTCAGAGGTTTGTGGGTTATGCTTGATTATGTTCCACTCTGTCAAAGTTGTGATAGTGCTCTCTTAGTTTGTTGGCTTTAAAGTCTGGGAAGGGATTAGAAATCAATGTCACAACGAGTGTTTAATATAAACAGAAAATTCATTCAGCAGTCATACATGTTTGGCAGGGGGGCTCTGCTCAGCTGATATAATGTTCATTTGGTTCAGTGGTTCCTATAGGAGCCCTCTATTTCTCATGCAAAAATGTGGAAAATGCTTTGATTCCACTGTTCTCTTGGTTTTGTATGTACGTTAAAAGGGTTATGTCTAACAACCAGCAAGCCAAAGCTGCCACGCTCAGTCATATGACAATCAGAGGTCACAGCTCAGAGTCACAAGGATATGAGAAAGGAATCTCCTCCCAATTTCCCTGCTGGAGTGAATGCACTTACTAATAGGAAGGTTTTTACATACAGTAAATTGGTAAAACAAGTTTACTCTTTATCTTTAGTCAGATCTTTAAAGGACTGTAATGAAACATACTCTAAAACGTCCTGCTTCCCGCAGGAAGACTGAAAACCTGACGATGATCTCGACAGTCTTAATTTACCACACATTTGCAAGAGTGGTATCAATATTCTAATCTACTGTAAACTCTTAGCAAAAAAAATGAAAAAGCTGATTTAGTAAAATGTCGAACTTACCTTCAAAAGAATAGATGAAACTTGCAATAGATGCTTTTTTGACTTTTATCTTCAGTCTGTTTCACTTTATTAATCTACAGTGGCCTGTGCACAATTTAACTTTATGCTCATTAGCGTTAAATTTAGAATCAAGCATGTGCTCTTATTGTCATAATAACGGTGTAATAAATAATGCTTATGTAATGCTTAATAATAACACAATTCAAGACATAAAAGCTTAAAAGTACAGTAATCTACAGAGAAAATGTTGCTGTTACACTTAGCTGAGTTCCTGTGTGCTTTCACTGCCGTGGACACATTAATGAGGAAATATAAATGTTTTAAATCCCCTCATTGTTTCCACAATCCCTTAATACTAACTAGTTTGTGCTGATTATCTGAGGGTTGGCTAACAATGATGGACTGAAGGGTTTTGCAATCGATTTCAGTGAGTGTTTAATTAGTACAATTGGCTCTGGTGTTTGCTCTGTGATAATCACACAAAACGACAGAACTAAAATGAATAGGATTCAGTTTGTAACGGCTGCTGTCTTTGTCTGAGCTAGTTAAAAATATATTTATGACTATAATCTCTCTGTTTCCAGGCTGTGAGCTAACAGGACAAAGCTTCATACAGGTATTGATGCTTTCAGGTAAACAGTATTCCCAAAATGTCAAACTGTACCTTTAAATATGTCATTTTAGACCATTTGTGACATTACATTATTAACAGGTGACAAATCAGTTGACGAAGAAATAATTTTACACAATTACCTTTCATTGACATTTTTTGGTTTGGCGCGCTGTTATAGTGGATTTAAAGGATACGTTCACAATTTTGCAACTTTGTCTCAAAACAGCACTCAGGCGCAGTGGTGGATCTAGAAAATATTACAAGGGAGGCAAAGGAGTGGCAAGAGGTCTGGGCAGGGTGGCCATGCTGGACCTGCCCTATATGTAAACACAGTCAACAAAATATCCACAAATATACTTTAAAACTATTTATTGTATCATTATCTCTTCTAAGGAAACAAAGACATTTTTTAGGTATAAATGAGAAAAATTATTTTAAGGACATAAGAGTTGGGTGGCAGCTGGAGGGGCAGTTGCCACTTGCCCCCCTTTAGATCCGCCCCTGCTCAGGTGTCCATATCAAAATCACAATCTGTTTCATTAGCCACCATGTAAGCATGCAGACAATGTGTTTATGTGGTAGGATAAATTAAAGAATGACACAGAGCAAATAGTAATCAAATATAAAAAGTGCAACAGGACATTGTGATTTGAATTTTAAATTGCAGGTTATGCAACCCAGTTACCCTTAGAGTGAAATCAACTTCAATTATGTAAAGTACTGGATCAATAACTTAGTAGACGTGTACATGGATGGTGGATATATCTGAGTGTGATACAGTGTTTTCTAACTGAATGTTTCTGTCAGCAGGCTAACAGGTAAAGGTAATAAATAAAGGTTACATTAGAGATTCTCCTCTAACCCTTATCTGTCTTGTCACTGAGACCCTAATGTGTTTTCAGGACAGCTGTGATAAAGTGGTTTTGGGGACTAACATGAAAACATGTCCTCATGGTCACAGTGGTTTTTATTTTGCAGTCTTTGCCAGCTCGCCTCCTCTCCGTGACAGGAATGCTGAAATTTAAGCCGAGTTGTTTGATGTTGCCCTCGCCTGTGATGATCTTCTTAGGTTCACATCCTCATCTTCTTACCCCTTCTCTTTTTTCCCCCTTTTTCTCTCCCATGCTTGTGCTCGGTCGCTTGGAAAGCTGGGAACCACTCAGGGAAATTTTAAAGTAGAATGGAGACATGTTTGCTTCAGCCAGACACCTCACAGTTATAAAGGCAGTTTTTATTTCCTGCAAACGGCTCATAGTTTGTCAGTTGGTCCTGCAGACAAGATTCAGTTTCACACATTTTTGTAATAAATTAATCAAATGTAAATGTGAAAATTAAGGCATTAAAAATATTTTTACAACACAAACATAGTTCTGTCAGGGGATAGGTGGAAGTGTGTATGCAGGATCTTGCAAGGAAATACATCTTTATGGTATAAATTTTTTATTGTTTGTACCTTAAAACCAGATAGAAAATGGGTCAAATAGCGTGACTGCTTCTGGTCCACTATCCAGTACATGGTCACAAAGAATTATGCACCTTCCCCAGTATGCAGACACACAGACAGTGTAAATAGAGTAGAACAAGGGAAAGAAATAAAAATACACATAATACAAAATAAAAAGACAAATTCTGTATCAGGCAGAATTCATTTAATTGTGCAAGAAAACTGTTATTGAATTAATCTAATACTGTGACTGGAAGCTGTTTATCCTTTTCTCTCACCCCCACTATGATTGTTCTATGTTCATTTAACTTAAAGGTCAGAAGTCTCAGAAACTTAAATGACTTAAAGCAAGGACTGATTAAAAATATGTTTATATTGTAAAATACATTTGAAAAGGCTTTAGGGATGAGACACCAAGCTACGTCTCCTCAAACATGTGCCCAAGTGCCCATGTTAATGTTTTTGATTGACAGTCAACTAAGTCAGTCAACTCAAGCTAGCAGCAAGAGCAAACAACAGTAAAGGGCATTAGATTAAAAGACAATTAATATGCTTCAAAATGTGCAGCTAGTCGACAGTAAGTAAGCTGCAGATAAGAAACAGGAGCATGAAAATCCACAAAACCATTAGCTGCTGGGAAGACTGTCACACTTTCTACAACACACTTAGTTTCTGAGTCTGAGGTTTTAGCACGTCAGTGTGTTCATGTCGCATGTGTCTGTCTGCATCTGGTCATGTATCGGTGGATGTGGGTCTCTGGGTGGAGCTCAAACAAAGGGGTTGCATTCAGTTCAGCCTCCCCTGAGGAAACCCAGCTCCTATGCACTGATGGGGGATGAGGAGGACAGATTTCTCATATGACTCCTCCTTGCCCACACACACACACACACACACACACACACACACACACACACACACACACACACACACACACACACACACACACACTACAATTTACGATTAGGTTTCTCTCTATGTGACCCACCCTTCCACACCTTCTTTAACCTCTCTGATTTATCTGATCCGTTCGGTCACTCTCAGTCATCTCAGTCACTCCCTTTTTTTCCTGTATCCTGAGACATTCTCTGATCTTTCTCTGATCATCATCATCATCCTCCCTGCCTCCTACATCCTCTTATTCCCCTTTTCTCACAGTTACTTTTCTCTCAGTGCTTTATACACGATCTCTCTCCTTCTTAGTCTTTCCTCAGTGCTCAGGGCTGCAGAATAATCCCCTGTGTGGTTTCCCACTGTCGTCTTTTGTCTTGGCTTTGGCTTTGCTGTCTCTATCCACCATGACTCTCCGATTCCATGGAAGTCTGAGCACCATAATCGAGTACAGCATGTCCTAATGTAGATGTCTCAATTATAATATCAAATACATGTTTTTAAATAATATGGACACAGTTTTCTGTACCTAAACTAAACCAACATCAGGGCTGTCTTTATTTGTAACAGAATAATTCTCCACTGTGCTATTCCTACTTCTACTTGAGTAAATGTTGTGAGTACTTCTTCTACCTCTGGATATTTGGGGCAAAGTGAGCTCACAAACAGCAGGGAAGTGATGTGTTTAAGCCCTCGGCTGCAGTGTTTCCTTCCACCATGAAATCGTGTTATTGAAATTCACTTAGAATTTTTTAAACGGAAGAAAAAAAACCTTCAGATGTCAACAGCAGACAGATGACCTCTTGTATCTGAAATTCTTTCACCCTTTAAAAGACTAACTGCATATAGCACATCTATGCATCACTTAATCACAAGATCTGTTATCAGTAGTTTGCTCCCAGGCTCAGCCTGTCGAAAGCCAGCAAGAGTGTGTGTTTGTGTGCGTGTGTGTATGAACAGGGGAGGGATCTCTCTGGTCAGAGGTTGAGTCATGAGGTCACCATATTACAGCTGTTTAGCTTACGAGTGTCATACAAAGAAGATCATATTGTATAACAAACAGAAGGAATAAGAGCAAAACAACGTACAGAAAGAGACTTGATCTGCATTGTGTATATTTTTAAATGACATAATTTGTACAGATGTGAGTTCAGATCATATTAACATATGTTGTGGTTCTTTTTTGTTCTCTCGTAGGTGATTGAGTCTTTAGGCATCATGATTTACAAGGCTCTGGACTACGGGCTAAAGGAGAATGAGGAGCGGGAGCTCAGTCCTCCTCTGGAGCAGCTTATCGACCTCATGACCAACATGGCAGAGGCCGAAAGGGAAACCTGCCCCGATGAGGGTTATGAGGCCACAGAGGAAGAGGATGAGGCAGAGGACGACCCTGATAACGTCTCCAGTGTTCACGGCTACAGAGATATCCTCAAGGTAGGTACAGTAGCTGAGGAAATGATGGGCTGAATCTTTTTAGCTTGTTTCTAGCCTTTGGTGGCTTTTTACTGTGATGCCAGTATTTTTCTATGAACAGTAAATTGAATGATAATGTAAAATGAGAAAGGTTTATTTGTTTTTTTTTATTAGGATCTCTATAAACCTCTCGTGCCCAATTTGTCGTGAATGGGACAGACATTAAATAAATCACAGTAACCTTGACCTTTCACCGCCAAATAATAATCAGTTAATTCTTAAGTCCAATGGAACATTCACACCAGGACAATAACCAAGCAACACAAGAGTAACACAAACATGACCACTGAAACACCAGTCAAGGTAAAGTGTCTTTGGCTGCAGACGGTAAAAGAAAATGGCTCCAAATGAAGAAACACTAATTCATTGATGACATCCTCACTGACTGATGGAGTGACAGGTTTACGTTTTTATGTTTTCTTAATGATGCTGTCTACCATGCTGCTACCGTGAAAGATAGTTGTTTAAAGGAGCGCCCAGTAATTTAATCGGTTTAACTTGTTCTTTCCTCTATAGAAAGTTATGACTCATCGTGATGAAGCCTCAGAGACGTAACAGAGGAAGAGGTAGTGGTTTAATTCCTGGCTCGTTCTGCTTAAGTGTCCTTTGGCAAGACACTGATCCCCAAGCAGCTTGTTATATACAGTAAATACAGACTAATTATCATTTAGACCATTTTTCTGGTGCACAGGCACTTTATGAATCACTGTTAGTATTACATTTTAACCAGCTGACCGCTCTTCACCACAATTCTGATCTGTTTATGATAAAACAGCATATAATTACGTTTTAGAAAAAAATTGTCATATTTAAATATATATTTCATATATTATAATGTAAATTAACTAATAGACTTATCTTTTAAATATCTTTTGTGTAGCGTAGAGCAGCTGAAGTGTAATTCTTGAAGAAACTGCAGGAATCCAGGAACACGTAACATCGGATTTTGACTGTTGAGGAAAATGCGCGCGAGGAAAATGAAAATGTTAAACATGACTGTGAACACAGAGATTAGAACCTGCAGCGCAGGTCGTCTGTCAGCCTCATCATCGCTGCGAGTCGTGTATCTCTATCTCTGTTGTCCATTGGAGCAGAGAGTCACTGTGTCAGGCCTCACATGGCCTCACATGGCCTCACATGGCCTCGCACTGTTTACGTAACGACAACACACCCAGTCACACGCGCGTAAACACACACCGACGCTGCTCTCCAAGGAGACATATCAGAACAGTGTGGTGTTCTGGCTAGACTAGCTGTCGGTTTAAATAGTTGTCTCTGTGTTGTTTCCCCTCAGTCCATTCACTCTCTCTGCTCCCTCAGTTTACCTTTTGTCCTACTGTACCGTCTGTGTAACTCACTAAGAATCACTGCTGCACGTTTTCTGACTGTTACACATGTTACATCTTCATCTTCTGCTCTATCACCTTACTTGTGATATGATGCCGACAGGATGCGCCTAGTGAAATGACGCCTGCACAAATAGACGCCAAGAGCATGCCGAGAGCTGACCCAGTGTACCTTCTGTTCCTCTGAGAGAGACAAGGACAATTTTGTCATCGCTGTTGGTGTGTGTGTGTGTGTGTGTGTGTGTGTGTGTGTGTGTGTGTGTGTGACAGCAGCACGGCTGACCTCAGGCACAGTTGTCTTGTGTCCAGCAGTCAATAGCAGTTGTTTACAAATGCCTGCAGTTTTTTTTTTTTTTTTTTTTTTTTGCTATTTAGCTTTTATGCAATATCAATGAGCTCTCTTAGCGAGGTTTATCATCACTGTCTCGTATCTCAGAGGTGCATCTCAAAGACTTACTCAGCCCACACTAGATAAAACTAGATTCCGATATTTAGCTCCCTGTCAAGCCAGCATGCAAATGAACTCAAGCAAGCACACATTTCAGCGTGTAGGCTTCATTTCCCAGTCTGCAGACCGAACATGGGGACAGGACACTGACTTATTTGAACGGACACCATGCCATTCCAGCACATAGTGAACACAGCCGCATAACATTATTGAGCATGTAATTGTAATATCAAACAAATATTGATATTTTTTCTCCGAGTCGTGTCTGTAATAAATGCAGCTGTGGGAACTGTGTACTAAAAATGATTCTGTGCTTCACTGTCTCCCCTGAAGCTGTGTACTGCTCATCTACCCAGTGTGTCTGAAGCCCCCAGTCACTACCAGGCAGTGTGCCGGGCTCTGTACACAGAAACCCGGGAGCTGGGTACTTTCCTGGAGAAGATCAAGAGTGCCAAAGAGGTGGGTCCTTATCGTCATCATCAAGCACATGGGCTTCTTTCTTTTTCAGACTAATTAGTTGCAGTTCAAGTCCATTACGCAGCAGTGATATGGTGAACGAATCAACTAAATTAACTCGCTTCCTACATGTATGTTGGTCCCCTTTAAGCAAAGGTTACAAGATGACCTTTGTGTGGACTGTGGATGACACAGTGAGGTGATTTAGCATGTGCAATAGTATTAAACTTCAATCCCTTCACATTGAAAACAATTTGTATGTAATATGACCTTGTTTAGGTGAATATGATTTGGTGTATTATGGATTGAAGGGAGAAAACCAGCAGAGCATGACAGTCATATCTGAGTGACCCATCTTTCCCTGCATGAGCCATCACTTATACAGGAAGGGCTGGTTAGTGGCATGTACAGTAATAGGCAGTGACAGAACAGAGACACAAAGAGACAGCAGAGAGACAGCCGTGTTTCCTGCGCGACAAAGCAGAGGCATCTGTGCTCATCACTGTGATAAAGAAGTAAATTGATCCTATACATAACACTAAAATTGCTATTAACAGAAGAAATGTGCTCACTAGAATAGTGATAGTCTTCTGTTTACTGTATCCTCCCGAAAGAATATTTGAACAGACTTCAGCTTCGAGCTCCACAGTCATCTGCTGTTTCACAGGACTCTCCATTCGGGCAAAAGGAATATTTTTTCATTGTTTTAGTATGAAAATGGTAATACTTGACAGCAGTGAGCATCTGCACAAAACAGCAGCTTTTAAACAAAGGGGTCTGAAACAGCCATGCTCTAACCCTCTGCTGACTGACAGCTTGAACTGGGCCACTGTGAGGCAGGAGTGACCCGTTTGTTGTGCATGTTAGACACAGGTAGCAGTTTCCAAAGAAACGCTGACTCTCATATGTGTGTTGGAGGTGGACTGGAAGTTTACAGTACATTTTCTATGATTAGGAGCCGCATGATGAACATATCAAATGTCAACGTATCAGACTTCATTTGCAGATAATGAAGGATAAAGACTGAACACCCACTTAAACATTTTGCACAGCGTGCATCAAAGAAGAGGCTCAATGAAAAGGCTTAAAAATTAAAAAAACAAAACAAAAACAAAGCCACTTCTTGTTGCCTGTAATTTTTTGTTCTTCTATCCATTCATTAAGATCAAGTCATTTGGGGCTTTGTTTTTTCTCAGGAGCATTTTAGAGCTCAGCTGTGGGATGGAACATTTCCCGTGATGTGTGTGTGTGTGTGTGTGTGTACCTTCACCTCAGGGTTCCTTCCTGCTATGCACTACTGCTGCTGCCCTTTTAGTGTGTGTAATGCATCTGAATGAATAGAGGGGATTTGGTTGGTTACATAACTCTCTGCTGGGGGAGAGCGGACACTTACTGCAGGGTGGAGAAGGCTGAGAAAGGAGCTGAGAAAGAAATCTGGGCACTACAATCTTAAAGTGGAGAAATAATTAGCAGTATTATGCAGGATCATTTTACACAGCATATCTTGAAACAGAAAAAAAACGAATTCTATTTCAAAGAAATGATCAGGCAGGAGGACAAATACTGGTAGAAATGGAGTGACTATTATTATTATTATTTTATCCTACTTTTAATATTGTATCTTACTGCACATTCGCTCCAGAGTGATAGTGATTCTCAATTCTAAAAATGATGGTGGTTAGGTTTAGGAGCTCGGGAATGCATTGTGTCTATGAAGAGTCTTAACAAGCATAGAAATACAACCTTCGTGTGTGCGTGTGCGATGAGCTCTGAGCGGACCTGCATCTCGAGCCTGTGTGGCAGAGCGCCCACTGCTACCGGCCAAAGAGCTGTTTTGTCTCTCCACAAAGACGCCTCCTGCTTGATTCACAGCAAAGCAGCTGAGTTAGTGTCGATTCACAGAAACTCCTCTTGCTCCTGTTTGCTCAAGAATAACGACGTCTTCTTGGCTCTTTGGAGCTAAAAATGACTAACAGAGAGAACAGAATGAATTACTGTGGTTGTAGATGCACTTGTTAAGTTCCCTGATTATTCATGTGTACTTGCTGCAGTGGTTGTTGGTTTTGTCCACACAACGGTCGCTCTGCTCTGTTCTTCTAAGCCTCCTTCTTTCCTGAAATCTTTGTCTTTAATGTTCTAATGTTCTAATACCGTCTTTTTCTCGTTCTCCACCAGAACCTCCGTAAAATGGAGGCAGAGTCATCAGAGGAGCCTGGTCGAGACCTGAATGAACTGCAGAATGCTGACTGGGTAGGCAACCAGACTCCTGACCTCTGAACTGCTTCAGCTGACCACTTGTCCTCCACAGTCTAACTGATCTGAAATTTATTAGAGACGAATCAAAGCGTCTTTTGTGTCATTTTAATGATTCCCTGTAAGCATATTCACATCATAAATGCATTATGAATGCGTCACGCACAATGAGCAGTGATAAAAGAACCATGTTGAAATCCATACAGAGGTCAGAGCACAGATGGCTTTTGTCCAAATGGATTTATATTTAAGCATAATGGTGGTCTTCTCCCTCAGGCTCGATTCTGGGTTCAGGTGATGAGGGACCTGCGCGAAGGAGTCAAACTGAAGAAGGTGCAGGAGCGTCAGTACAACCCTCTCCCCATCGAGTACCAGCTCACTCCTTACGAGATGCTCATGGACGACATCAGGTCCAAACGCTACAAACTACGCAAAGTCATGGTGAGCATCTGGAGTGGAGAAGCCTCCTGTTTGCTGCACTTATGCTGCGTGGTTGTTTCAGTCTTAGGGGAAATTGCTCAGAAAATCCTGTAACAGTGTTGCATAATAATTGCAGACTGGGGAGATGCTGTGCTGGACATTTACTCATTTGGTGAAAAATGATGCAGTGATGAATGATGACCTATTGTCATGAACTCAATTGAGTAAATAGCCTGAAAAAAGCTGGACTTTAAGTTAATTAAGGAATAAAGAGATACAGTACAGTATCTTTATGTCGTGTGGTGTCTGTCCTGTTGTTCTAGGTGAATGGAGACATCCCACCCAGGTTAAAGAAGAGTGCTCACGAAGTCATCCTGGAGTTCATCAGGTCCAGACCACCTCTCAACCCTGTGAGTGCTGGTATACATGGACTATCTACCTAATCATATCCCCAACTTCTATTGGATTTCTTTTGGCCATTACTGGTTTGAGATATTTTCATAATGGAAGCTTTAGATATGGTAATTAAAGGATGTAGTATGTAGATTCAGTTTATCCGTATAAGATATATATATATATATATATATATATATATATATATATATATATAACACAATCAGCTAAATTAAAAGTCTATATTAAAGTTATAAAAGTTAGAGTGTAGCCGTATGTAAAAAACAAGTTTCATAGTCACGTTTCACTGCAGCGTAAGTTCAGTGAAATGCTTCGTTCATCAGTTGTTGGTTGATCTTGCAGGAGAACTAGCAGGATGCTGAACTCTGGGTAATGAGGTGAACAGTCAGTCACAGGAGCTGTGGAGGTGTTTCAGTTTGTTTTTGTCTTACTTCCCTGTCATTACATTTTTTTTTTTTTTTTGCTCATCACCATCATCTGTGCTAGGTGTCTGCTCGCAAGCTGAAGCCACAGACTCAGCCTCCTCCCACGCTGCACGAGCGGATCCTGGAGGAAATCAAGGCAGAGAGGAAACTTCGACCCGTGTCACCTGACGAGATCCGCAGGGGGCGGCTGGGTAAGGAAACCTTGTTGCTGCTCCTGTTACTTTTACGCACACGCGCGCACACACACACACGCACACACACACACACACACACACACACACACACACACACACACACACACACACACACACACACACACACACACACTCCTGCACATGAAACCATACTTCAGTCTGAAATGTATGGCTTTTAAGGATGGAGCTGATGCTTTCACCTGCTGGGCATCATGTACAAATCCATAAGATGATATTTTGAGTTACATTTTATTTCATTTACACTCTCACACACTATTTCTGTGCCTTTGCTGTTTGCTGTAGTAGCTAATGCTGCTTATGAAAAGCTAACTTTTCATATTTGTGTTGCAACTAACACCAGTTATTGTTGTGTTGACTATACTGTTTGCTATAAAGTCATGGATAAAGTTCATAGATAATAATGCTAAGTGTCTGCAATTCTATTAACATTAACAGTATTGCTTCTGCTTCCTAACCACTCATTGGCTGTAGCTTATTTCAAATCCTATTATCTCCCATCACAAGTGAGATGAAACTAGACACTAAGCATGTTTCACACTTGCATTTATTACTAAATAAAAGATGACAACTTTATTTTCATGTATTCAGTCTTGCCTTAATTTATCTCCTAATAACAAGTAATAACTGTCCGATGCCATGACTGTTTCTCGTTGCAGTAATTCGGCCACTTAGCATGTCTTTCAGTTTTGATGCGTCAGGTAAAGTCTCCCTCGCTGCTTACCTGGTTTCTTTCTGTTATCCTCCTGGTTGGTTGTGGCTGCTCATGTGATTTCCCAGGTCTCTCTCTCTCACACACACACACACACGTTTCATGTCACGCTTCAGTGGTTGGTGATGGTTGGCTGTTGTTCTGTGGTGGTGAAACATGGTGAATGAGACACAGGTCAGTAGGAGGACAGGTGGACCGGTATTGTGAAATCAATTAATACTGCTTTAGAAAAGAGATTTGGTCCCATTTCAGTAGCAGCACGATGTTGTCTATTGTGTTAAAATGTTAGACTGTCTCATTTTTTTCAAGGCTATCCTAAGTCTATCTTTTTATGAAACTGTCCATCTCCTGTAGCCCATCAGTGCATCACTTTCTGCAGGAGCAAAGAATCTGACTGGGATTTCTATGTGGTCGCTGTGGACATGAGCAGCTGGCAACCCTTTCAATCCTCAATGACAAACTAGACCCTAAATGATTTTTAAATCTGTATCCCTCATATGTACTGTAATTACATAGAGTTCTCTGACATATGATGTCCATAAAAAGTGCATATAATGTACTTTTTTTAGTTGTTTTTGTCAGTCTGGATTTGAAAGTTTAGTTTAAATAGTTGTAGACCTGACTCCAGAGGCTATTAAGTGTGTGATGATGAGTGTAACAACAGTCATTAGGCAAGCTTATGGTACATTTAATCACTATTAGTCTCTAGTTATTTTGAAAATCACCAATAGTGAACAATTTGCATATTATTGTCATATAACCCCAGACAAATCACTTGTATGCCAAAAAAAATGTATGTACTTATGTACTTCCTCTGGCTAATATATTTGTAGAACAGCAATTTAAAATTGCTATATACCGAATATACTACTATTATTATTATTATTATTTTGCTTTAGGTTCACCAACTATTAATGTGTTCTTTGGAAGAATAAAAGTTCATCTCCTCTTTTAATTCTACAAAGTAACACAAACTGGATTGTTAGCTATTGTCACAGTACTGTACAGTGCTCATGTTTTTGCCACATGAGGAAAATTCTGCATATTGGGGTATATTGTGATGAAAGGACTTTGTGATGATTTCAATGGTGTAACATTATTCAGATGAATTTTCTATACAGTGTCACAGTGTATACAACATAATGCAGAACAGAACAGTAGCAGTAACGAGTGAACAGCTCATATAGTCACTCTTATCTACAGCTCCTGTCCAACAAATGGACAGGTTTACATAACTCTGGAAAATAAAACAGTGGCTTCTTGTTGCTGCCGGTCACTGAGCACTTTTGGTTTTTAGATTCCAGTAAGGAGATCAGCAGGAAAAGTGTCACCTTTATTGAGCATGTAATCCCTCAGATATACAAAGGTGAAGTGAATCTTAAGTAGAGGTGTGCAGCCAGCCATCTAATCAAGGAATGAAAAGGAACAACCCTAAGAGTAGCTGACACGTCTGTGTCTTTAAGAATCACCAGCTTTGTACAAAAGGGGTCTTTGATGTGCCACAGTGACTTTGCAGAATTTAATCAGAGCGCAGATGGATCACTAAGCTGCACAGTCTAACATGATGAGGTACAGTATCTTCTCTCAGCAGCAGCATGTGTTTTGCATTAAATGCATTGGAACAACTTAATGAGACAGTTTGGATTGAGGTGACAGGGAAAAACACTGCTGAAGCAGAGAAATCAGAATAATGCTGTGCTCCACTTTCCCTCCTACTGCAGCCAGTGTCCCATAACACATCACTCTCACTCATTCATGCTGTCAGATAGTGTGTGTGTGTGTGTGTGTGCGTGTGCGTTTATGTGTGCGTGTGTGTGTGTACAGACTTCCCTCTATCATGAATCAGTAGAGAGTGCAGAGCACAGGGAGATCAATATGATGCTGCTTGGCTCTATATGTGGAGCCTATTATATTGTATGGGGAGATGGTACATAGGCTACCAACTAACATTTTCATGAACATAATTCATAGAAAAGAAAAAATAGGTTTTAAGGAGCGGTTGATAATGGATGGATGGATGGGTTTAAGGAGAAATCTGATTTAGAGAAATAGGTTGACACTTGTACATGTAGAGAGTTAGATAAAATGGAGGTGATTGATGTACCTTAACATAAATCATAGTAGTGGGGAAGTCGAGCTCCTTCTGAAACTGAGATAAAATATACATATAACTATAAATCTTCTGAAACATCCGCTGGTTGTGTTGCAGCCTTGTAATTGTGACACGACTCCAGGAAGCCACTACCCCAGTTTAAGCCTGCAGGAATAGGAAAAGTGTTTTTAGCATAGCAACCACATTTTCCCACAAATACTGAAATTACTCTGATTATGTAAAAACATTAGGGACTTTTAGAAAAAAACTTTTTTTGCCATACACACCTCTCTAACACCAGGCGAAGGATATTAGGAAAATCTAGAACGGGGCAAATTAATAATAACAGAAGAGGTTTGACGTAGGGTGGATTGAACAAAATATACTGTAACTAAATAAATGAATAAGTAAAGCACTGACTGATTGGTTTTCACAGGTTACTGGTGAAGGCAAATGGTGGATTGTTCTTGTAGATACTGTATCCTAATAAAGAAGGTGTCCCCTTTTAGGTTTTGGCATTACTCGCAGTATGCCACAGGATTTGTTCCGTATGGGATTAGGTAAAGTATGAGCACCACTGTTATCTGGGATTGTTCATCTTTAACCCATCGGCCTTGTCTGTCTGCCTCCCTGGCTGTGAACTAATACCTCCTCTGTTTGAATATTTGAATGCTACCTAGCAGAGGTAAGCAGATAAATGCAATTATGGCTAATTATATTTGGTTTGTTAAGTCTAGAGCAAATCTGAGGTAGAGATGCTGTCAGTTCTAATTCAGAAGCAGAGACAGAGATCCTGTTGAATTGATGAGCTCATTGCTTTTCACACGGACAAGAGAAGAGACAGAAAGGATCCAATAGATTCTATCAGCTTATCACTCTTCTTCCCTCTAAACCCTGAAACCAAGTTAGAGTCAGGGAGTTTGGTACAGGGGGTGGTTGGTTATCAGTATTTGTCAGTGGAAAATAGCTTAGCTCCTCTAAAATTTCCCCATGGGGGCTATCAGGTGAGATAATCGCCTAAATACTTCATGCAAGAGACATCCATGCTTTATGTGTAACACCAGCTTGCTCCTTTGCCTCCCTTCAGAGCAACCTACAGTAACTCACCCTTCCTGACCTCTTTTCCCTTGTGATGGATCTCAAACCTCAGTCTTCTTTAACAAGATTCATTGCATCTTTTCATTCGATCTTCCATTCATTAAAGAGATTATCTGGTGCACAACAATCCAGACAGATTAAGGATGCAGAGAATCATAAGAGGTTTGAGACTCATGTCCCTCTTTGCCTGTATAACTGTCTCTTGTGTGGCTCTGTGCAGATGAGTTTAGTCCACGCATGGGCAGGAGGACGTCCAGCTCTTTGTCTCTGACTAATGGCTCAGCATCTCCCAGAGCAGAACCGTCAGGATCTCAGTCTGTACCGCAGAGGAAAAGGCTTCTGAAGGCTCCCTGCCTCGCTGAGTTGGACACCTCTGACTCTGACGTTAGTATGCTTTTGTGCGTTCATTCTGCTGTGTGTTTCGGTCGCGTGCATGTGCGGCACAAACAACGATTAAGTTGCTTTTACATTCTGTATATTCAGGAGGAGATTGTTGGGCGCAAATCAGCCAGCAGCTCCAGCGTGGCTACGTCTTTGATGGATGATACATCCCCGGAGTCTGCGGTGGGGAAGAAAAGTAAGTGGAGAATCAGTTCGGCGTCCCTCTCACAGCTCAGTTGCCTCCTCAGTTAAGCCATACACAGACAGCGATCCGAGAGTGTTAATACAGTCTGACCAGTCTCTTATTTACTTATTAATAACTGATTAGATTAGATTAGATTCAACTTTATTGTCATTACACATGTACAAGTACAGGGCAACGAAATGCAGTTTAGGTC
>JAUYWH010000008.1:19687944-19784332 GCA_034779795.1 Ctenopoma multispine | reverse complement strand
GATGTGCCAGGACTAGCCGCTCAAAGCACTTCATAATAATAGGTGTGAGTGCTACAGGGCGGTAGTCATTCAGGCATTCCGTGGATTCTTTAGAGTAAACTTGCTTAACTTACTTACCTTTCTTATTTTCTGTCTGTGAACACCAGCTCCCCCCATGTTCCTGCCAATCTCCTCCACACCCCAGCCAGAGAGGCGTCAGACACCACAGAGGAGACACTCTATCGAGAAGGAAACCCCAACTAATGTCCGACAGTTTCAGCCGCCCTCCAGGCAGAGTTCAAAGTCTCTGGTGAGTCAGACATCTCTTCCATTGAACATCAATTCATTGTTGAATTTGTTTAGATAGTAGATAAAAGATACCAAGCACTTAATAAATCAAGTTAATCGAATAATTCAAATAGGAGATAATAAAAGGGACAAATTGAGTAGACAAGGGGAGCATCAGGATCAGTCAGCAATCTCCTCTCTTATCCTTTTGTCCTTTTGTTTTCATGACTTGCCTCTTCTTAAATTAAGTCCCTCTCCTCATGCTCACCACCACCTCCACAGTGTATGTCCTCCTTATGACTGTCAAACTGCCGGGTCCCTTCTCCTTTTTCTCACACACACACACACACACACACACACACACACACACACACACACACACACACACACACACACACACACACACACACATGTTAACCTTCTCTCGTTCAGGTTGGGATCCTATCCTCATTTCGTTCCTGGATCCCCTTCCTCCTCCTCTTCCACCCTTCTTCCACCCTCCTCCACCCTTTGAGGAGCTCCCACCCTGTGGAGGCCTTTGTGCTGGGGTTGATGAAGTCAGTTTTTGCTCTGTGCACGAGCATTTACATCAGTGGAAGACAGTCGGCCAAGGTTTGCCTGTCTCCCTCAGTCCATCCTGATATAATAACCATAGCTGCTCATCCTCTCCTAAAGCTCCCTGCTTCACTAGACATCATTCACCAACAGTAGAGCAGATTGCTGCCATGGTAGAGTGTAGATTGAATACAAACAGCTGTGATCACCTAGTGACCTAGTGAATTCACTTCAGTGCTGAAACATCTTAACTCTACATCATCAAGTAGGTGGCTACAGCTAAACAACATTAAATATGCTCTTTGCTGTTATTATTATCTCTTTGCATCCTTCCATCCATGGTAGAGGGATGAGTCGACAAAGCAACCTGAACCTGAACTGAAAGATGATACGATTCATGGTTGACTTCTTACCAGCAGGAAGACCCAGACCTATGATTTTCATGTATAAAACACATAACTAAAAAAAAACTAATAGCAGGAATTATTTTTCCAACCAGATGTAGAGAATTTGTTTTTTCATACCTTTCATTCGATTTGGACACTAGGATAATTTAGACTATACATCTTTATAATAACCAAGCTACATTGTAAAGGTGCAATGCTACAATCCCTTTCTTAAGTTGACTAGTAATGAAACAAGAGCAGATGAACAAAGGAAATTAAAGGATCTCAGACTGTAAGTTAATTTTTTTACAGCTTCTCCCACTGTAGGCGTAAAGGATTCTGTGTTTTTTCTTTTCATATGTCAACGATCTATATATTGATTAGAGCATCTTTAAATTAATAATTGATGTTGTTGGATAATTATTTGCTGCTGTGCTGCTGTCAGTCACAATCCAGTCATACCAGCACAAAGCCCAGTAAAACATCACTAAAACTAAACAATAATGGCTAATACTCTGAGAGTATTCAATGAACCAATAACACGACCTCACAACAATGTACAGACATGTCAGTCGTTACAAACTTCCAAAATTAAAACTGAAAACTTCAATAATGCTGGAACAGATCTTAATCAGTTTGTGAGGCATTCACATGCCCTGCCTTATTTTTCAAGTTGTTTACACATCATGATCCCTCTCTGGATCTGGATCTGAATCTGTCCGTGTCTTCAGCAAACAATGAGAACATTTTTGCGACTCTAATGTGTAGCCTGGAGCCATAAGGGCTGCTCTGCAAGGTACAGAGGGACGGCTGTTTGTAGACTGAGTGACACTGAGTCCTGTGTGTGTGTGTGTGTGTGTGTGTGTGTTGTTGCAGGAGGAGTTCTGTTTCCCTGTGGAGTGTCTGTCTCTGACAGTGGAGGAGGTGATGCACATCAGACAGGTGCTGGTTAAGGCAGAGCTGGAGAAGTTCCAGCAGTACAAAGATATCTACAACGCTATGAAGAAGGGAAAGGTAACTTCACCTTGTATAAAAGAGTATAAATCTGAGAAGATTAGCATTAGGCATGGATAGCACATATATCACCCTTATAATTAGTGGCAGCAGGATGGGTTAAGTCATTTACTTTTATTCTAATGTCTTATTTCTATTTTGTTTGCAGCTTTGTTTCTGTTGTCGAACCAAAAGGTTTTCTCTTTTCACCTGGTCCTACATCTGCCAGTTTTGCAAAAAGTAAAACATTTTAAATCATTATTTTAATCTCTGGCATGAAAAGAATTATCTAAGTATAACTTCTTTCATTTACCACTTCCTCTTTGTCTTGTCTTTGCTACCTGCAGACAAGTGTGTTCACACTGCTGCAAAAAGGTATGTCATATAGATTCTCAGTGTCATAATAAAGAATAATTTGTCTCAATATTATTCCTCAGTAAAGATTATTCTTAACTTCTTATTATTTATATTTTTGCCGTCTCTCTCTGACAGATGCGACTCCCATCCAAACCTTATTCTAGTTTGCCCATCTACTCCATTGGCTCGACCAACACTCTCCCCAGGGACAGGATAAGTGCCATGGTTGCTCTTGGACAAGGGCTCTCTGTATCTGGAGAGCCGGAGCCTTCAGTAGTGGGAGGGGCCGTGGCATCCCCCTCTTTAAAAGGAGCAACATCAGGAGCACCTAAAGGAAGTGGAAAAATGTCAGAAGCAGCAGCTGCTGCTAAATCTGACAAATTGTCCAGTAGCCCTCAACGCCACAGCATCCAGAAGACTATGAACAAGTAAGAGCCATGAACACTGTATTCAGTTATTCAGGTTCACAGGTGTTTATGTTGTATGTCCTGGAAAAAGAAGTTACTGTTCTCACATGTATTACTGGAATAAAGGGTTTTAATAGCTGTTCGTATCTATACACCAGCTAGAGAGAAAGTACATAAATTACAGACAAAATATTCCACAGATGCTGCACCTGTAATTAATATACAAAAAGTGAAAATCACATGTGACACTAAAGGCAAATGCAGAATACTGTTTGATTATCAGAACACTGTCACTGACATCTAGTGGATTAAATGTATTATCACCATAAAAGGACATCAAGGGTTTACTGTACTGTATAATCAATATACTGTATAAAACATCATGTTTTCCTTTCTGATTGGTCAACAACAGCATATATTTATTTTTTCACTTTAACATTTAAACTTACTGAATTATTTGTTAGTGTCATCAGTTTGACTTTAACTCATCACCTATAACTGCTCTATGTCACCTCACTTAATCTGTTATTCAAAGGGCAACATCACTCCACTTACATTTATTTTTCCTGTTGCCACCTTTAATCTGGTTGTAGAAGCCAGTTCACTGCAAGAGTTCATTCTCAAATTTGAATTTTCATGTGATTTATTTTGTTATAACAAAGAAACAAATCTGCTGCATCTCTGGCTCTGGCCCTATACCTGCCTACCACTGCCACATATCTGCACAAATTTAGTATGATTCCTTGAAATGGTGCATTTATTCCAGTTTCATAATGATGATTAACCAATTGACTAATTTGAAAGTTTGCTTTAATTGTTTAGATTGTGTCTGGGATTGTCACCACTCAGCATAATGGGAGTGAATGGGAGGAACAGATAAACAGTTCCTGTTTCTGTTGTCTTTAGGTTTTCAAAGCACGGCTCTTTGAAGTCTCATGACGAACTGGAGCTTCCCCCAGAACTGACGGAGGACTGGGCCACCATGGAGGTGTGCGTGGACTGCAAGAAGTTCATCTCTGACATTATCGCCTCCAGTAAGCACAGTCTGTCACTGGCCACCAAGCGAGCTCGCTTAAAACGCAAGACCCAGTCCTTATACATGTCCTCCCCCAAAGCAAGAGAGGAGTACCGACCTTCAGAACGAACAATCAGTGAGATCTGAAACTCTTTCTCTAGCTGCTTCCAGCTTCAATGGCACAATTATAAAGACTCAACACTGGATATTACCGTGCTGTACATGTATACTTCAGTCGGACAAAGCTGTCAGAATGACTGTGATGAACCTTGATGATGGACGGTGTGTTTCTTGTTGCTGGATCCTAACTGTCGTGTGCAGTTTCTCCAGACAACAGAATATTGTAGATCTTTTCTTTTTTTTAACCATATCATAGGTCACTGCCTCTTGATTAAAGAGACAAGAACAATGCCTCAAAGCGAACTGACCTCCCTACCCTCCGGTGGCACAACAGCGTGGTCCACTTTCAAATCAATAAGCACAAGAGAGAAGAAGGACGGAAGACTGTTGGACGCCCTCAGGCGCTGAAACTGCAGGAGACACCGAGTGCAGAGAGACCCTGTTGTAAACAAGAGCGACACTCGAGAAAATATGAAATATTAAACCTTACATTTTGTATGGGTTTTAATTTAGTTTTTTACATAAGTATACAGTAAATGATTGTTCGATAGCAAGTCATCTATTATTTTTTAGCTTATTTTACTAAGGCTCAATGTGACTTTTCCCTCTACTAAGCTTACTTACATGTGCAGTTTCATATGAGTTTAAGAAGACATCATCTGTGCCAAATAGGAACATCTTTTTCATCTCAGTGTGACCCAATGAAAAAATGATTTCCCCTGAGTTACATCTGCAACAAACTTGTATTTAGATGACATAAAAAATGTGGTTTCAAATCTGTAGTTTTCTATAACATTAAATATTCATGGGCGGTTTAATTAAGAGTTTATCACTGACCACACTCTGCTTCATCAGTACTGTGTGTGTAGTTTGATGGTCCAGTGATATAGTAAGTGATAAGTCAGAAGTGTGATTGTGATTGGGTTCAGGCCCTAAAATACTGGAGCTCACTTAAACTGTGACTTCACCCAGGTACCCAGCACATTTGTATGAATGGCATTAAACGCCTCTCTAGCTGCCATGTATTGAAATATTTCTTTGCTTCTTGTTGAACTTCTCCGGGTGACATCATCGGGTAGTGTTTTTCAGTTCAATCTTTCAGTTAGATGCAGAGAGAACACGGATCCATTATTTCTTTATTTATGTCATTCCGATGTGAAAAGAAGCAGGAACAGAAGCATTATCACTCACAGTAGCATGTGTGAAATTATTCTTTTATTCATTTACATTACAAATCATATATATTATTTAAATATTTTTGTATTCTTACAGGTACTTTGACATTGATCACATCTTAGTCATTGCCTGATTAGATTAGAATGAGAGTTTTTTTTCTTCCATTAGGTAAAGAGGAGTGATAATAGAACCTCATTTTTCACATTCTGGTTTAGATGTACTGTTAATGAAATCCAGCTCACACTATATGAAGAAAATCAAATGAATGCCTATATTATTTACTCTCATACTTCAGAGTTTTATTTGCAGGAAGAAATACTTGCCTGGCCTGCATCTCCGTTTAATGCTCCATCATATTCATCATCTTCCTCCTGAGATATTTCTGCCTTAAAAATGCCTTTTATGGCCACAGTCATATGTTGAACAGTCATCTACTGCTAGTGTACATACTTTGTTTCTAATGGTTTGTTTGTAGATCGGATGTGTGCTGTTTTGATGATATCCTGACAGTGAAAGTGCTGTAGAGCTGTAAGAGGGAAACCGGTGTGTTCAGCTTACAGTGAAGGCGAGGAGCGGGACGTCCACAGGAGAAACCTCACAGCGTGACAGACAGCATCATGCATGTACTACAGTATAGCTTGTACTTTCAGTCTGTATTACCTTTGTGCTGTAATTCCCTGCAGAGAGTGCAACAAGTGATGACTGCAACAATAAACAGTAATGCAATATCTGATCAAAGTCTTTGAATCTTCTGTATTTCATATATTAATATTTCCCTCCTTGTCCTTTGATTGGTGTATGCTGGCTTGCGCTCAGCTCTTTCTCCACTGTCAGAGCTTTACCATTATGCACAATTACAACACTAGTTATTCAGTATTCAGTGATCTTGAAAAAATCAGTAGACTTTTCAGTCAGTGTCAGGTGGGACTCAGCTGTTTGCTTTGTTAGCAGTTCTCAGTGTAATATAGACATAAACTCCTATTAGTGGATCTTATTGATGTCATTTGCAGTTTGAGGAAGATATACAGGATATAAACAAAGTTTTACACCAAACTATACACCTACAAATAGACAGTTTTAAGGTTTAAGACCTTAGATCAGGATGTGATCACCTGTTTCTGAATAAAGAGTGATCTAACGCGTGCCGTATGTGCTGTGTATTTACTTTTTTTTCCTCATCCCATGTTTTCTTTCTCTTCCGTGACACCTCCCGGGCTCCGTACTGCTTGTTCAATAAAGTATCATGAAAAAAACTGTTACCATAGTAACACGTAACTGTCGACGTAATAAGTCAGCTAATAGTAGTTAGCTGTGTTTTATAAACTAAAATAAGATCTTTTGAAGAATAAACTACTAGTTAGGTAGAGTGAAATTCAGTGTTACCGAAAAAACAGAAGTAAGTGACTATTTCTTTAACTTTGTCACAGTTTATGTCGACTTTTCCCGTGATTCAAACGGTACGTTTGCTAGCTAGCTAGCCACCTAATAACGCTAGTTTCCATGGCACTGCGGGAACAGTTGATGGAACATGTACGGCAATTACACCAGACTCCATTGAAAATATCCCTCAAATCGTTATGTTTGATTTAGGTTAAGTCGGTATATAATGAGCTGCTGAAACATAGCAGAGAAGCTACCTGTCTTGCTCTTATCGTTAAGGGCGCACGTCTATGTGAACCTAAATGTTAAATGTTATTACATCTGCTAAACTCATCCAGTAGTTGTTTAAGAGGCCATCTAAACCTCACTTCCACAGGATGTCTTTGTCCCGCATCCAGAGCCTCAGAATATCAGCTGTACTGGAGGACTGTTCAGACCAGTTGGACATAGTGGGACATGTTCTGAGAGTACAGAGAAGCACGGAGCGAGGTGCTGCAGCTGCACAGGTGAACTGCACAGTGTTTATCACCTGTCATCACACTCTGCACTTTGATCTGATCTGCTTTTATGAGATTACTGGACAAATGAAAAATAAAAGACAAAAATAGCATTTCACTTTTAATTGTGTGCCTCTATGTTTAGGAGAGAGCCACACTTGCTAAGCTGAGGATGGATTGGTGAGTAGTAGGTTACAGATAATAAGCTAGAAAAACCATTAGGTTGCAGAAACGTTTCTCTGACTAGATTTCTCCGTCTGTCTGAACAGTCAGTACATCTCACAGCAGATTTATAAGCTGCATTTGGAGCTGATGGAGAAGCAGAGTTTCGTCTCTATACTGGATGTCCTGAAGGAAGTAGAACAGAACAAGATGGATGAAAAAATGAGAAGGTTCAGCACTGCAATCAGTTGGGAACAATAATACTATTTCTCATTGTAATAACAGTATACCTATCTAGTAAAGATGTGGTTTCTTAGAGTGCAGCAGTGTTACACTGAAGAAAAAATTGGTTGTATTAATTATGTGTTTCTCAACCCAGAGAGGAAAGAACAAACCTAGAGCACAGAAAAAAAGCTCTGAAGAGACAAAAAGAGCAGCTCCAACAGAAAACTGAGCAACTGGTGGTGAGAGCAGACCTATTTTAATTGAGATCAAAATCAAACATGTCAGTCCACATGTTGGTTAATGTTCCAGCCAGACGTTCAGTGCTTTGAATTCTCCCCCCCCTCAGGAATTGAACAGGCACAGTAGAGACCTGACACATCAGATGAATGAGGAGTTGTTAAAAAGTGCCAGTAGGAAGGAGACTGTGGAGAAAGACATCGAGCTGCAGCTCCAGCTGACACAAAAACAGACCAGCCAGGCTGAGAAACTGCTGGAGGACCAGCTGGAGGTGGGTCAGACATCAAATATGTTCCAGTCCAGTCCAGATTAGTCCCATCTACCCACCAAGCTTACGGAAACTGATGTTTTCAAATTGACTCCAGAGTTAAATGCCTTCCAAATTGCGTATTCTGTGGTCTGGTTCTCTCTCAGATGCTGCGGAAACAGCTCAAAGAGGAGGTGAGAGTTCATGAGGAGTCAGAGAAATTCCTGATAAATCAACAAGAGGTAACTTTAATACTAACGTTAGTCTATGGTATCATCTGTTGTGTAATTGTTGCTCTTGGTGTCTGTGGATCATTAGCTTAGATGCAGTTCAGCGTTTGAGAGGACATCTAAACCTAACTGCTATGTCCTCACAAGCCGTGGTTTAAAACTGCACCTGTGATTCAGTCTAAATCTCATTCCTGAGTAGTCTATAAATCACCTCAGTCCACTAGGGGTCACCATACCTGCTGCACACATGGCTGCACTGAGGTTTAAGGTTGTAGAGCTTCTGCAGCATCCTTTATCAGTCTGTAAAAGTGTAAATCATACATCATCACAACTATTAAACTAATGCTTCAGCCATAGGTATTATTTGTCACCACAAAACATTACCACTTCTAGCCGTCTGTGTATATATCACATCAGCAAAACTCATCCAGTAGCTTCTTATATTCATTCTTTTTGGGAAGGATTGTTATTTGTGGAATGGATAAGGGAAGGCCTATCAGATACAGCATCCTTCATGCTTATCTTGCATTGTAAATTGCACTAGTTAGTGATGGGCAGATCCTTGTTTTCTGCTTGTACATGATTAAAAATGTTATTCTCATTACTATTATTTATACTAAGCCTGTTAAGAGCTACAGGGCAGCTGAGGTAAATTCCAGCTGTCAGGTGAGAGGTGGGGTTCACAATAGGCCGATTGCTGAGGCTGACAAATGTTTGCTCACATTCACTCACTTGGAATTTTGAATCACCAGTTAACACAACCTAATGTGCATGTCTTTGGATCGTAGGGCATCAAGCTTTGATGTGACTGTGCTAATCATTGTGGCAGAAACTACACGTCACACACATGTGCGTCTTGTCACAAGCGATTGTGACAAGACGCACATGTGTGTGACATGTGGTTTCACAAGAGACACAAACAAAATGGGAACCCACTGAAAAAAAAAAAGTCATGATTATACATGTCATGATTCTCTGGGTTTTCCAAGTTGTTGGCCATGTATTGCAGCAGCTGCCATCACTAAAATAGTACATCTTGTTTTTATTATTCATATTGATTAAGCTGCTGCTATTTTTTTGGTTATTGCTGTTGATCAGGAGTTGCAGCAACAACTGCAGCAGTGGCAGCAGCTCACGATCCAGATGCTACAGGAGAAGGAGCAGCAGCTCAACAGTGTGTCCTGCAAACGAACAGTGAACTGGGACAAATTGTTGGAGATGAGGAGGAAGGTGAGCAGCTACCAGTACTGGACGCGACGCAGCCGTTTCACTCATGCACTAACTTTAATGAGATGCTGATCTATGTTCAGTTCCGGGAGATGGAGCAGGTGGTGATGGAGGACAGAGAGGAGCAGGAGAAAGTGCGCCAACAGCAGGAAGAGGCCATAGCTGCTACAAAGGTAACAACATCACAGAACTCAGATCCATGAGCCTTACCGTCTTGTTCTTTAGCATTCTGATTTCTAATTTTAAACTCTGGCCTGCAAACTTTGACCATGCAGCTGCAGGCCTGGTGGAGAGGCTGCATGGTCCGCAGAGGCCTTGGCGCTTTTAAAACGGCAGATGAAGGCAAGAAAGGCAAGAAGAAGAAAGAAGGAAAGAAGAAGAGGAAGAAATGAGTGATGAGAAATAAATAAATAAGTAGTAATGCAGTTCCAGACCAATGTTTCTGTGTCTTCGTCCGTTTTTTTATTTAAATATATGTTAAAAGATATAAATACAAAAGTTAAATAATAATTTCAAACAATCAACAGGTCATCTTGGACAATATTGCAAAAGGATAAGATATATTGTACAGTGTCATCATCATATGAGCAGGCACAATAATAGCATCTTGATTATAAGTTCTCCTATTTGAATCCATATTTTCTGTACAGGATAACCTGAATACAAAAGTCAAAAAAAATTAAACACTACTAAGTAGTCTACTGTTAATGACCATGGGCCATACATTTAAATAACATAGTATGTCAACACCTGTATCATGACATGATAAGGTTTAAAATCACAGGCACACGTACATATTTCTGTACTGTGTGTCTATGCAATCACTAAATATACAATCAGCATATTAGACCACTGGACACAGATTACACTAAGATGACCGCGTGTGAGTCATGAGAAAGTCACACCAACGAGGGAAATTAAAGCAGCAAAATTTCCAGCTGCTTCCAGCTTCGTGTCTGACATATGAAAGAACATCCGGCATTGCAAAACAGGAAAGCCCTCGACCTATTTCAGGAAAAGGTTTGTGGAGCTGACGTTGGTTTGTGGGTGCTGGAACTTTTACAGCATGTGAGCACCGTAACTTACTGTGGTTATGTTTTAATATAATATAATGACTAATGTGAATGAATAATGTGAGGGCTGAGACTAAGTCACGTCTAAACCAACACCAGAGCACCACCCGGAAGAGTGATGTCACACCAAATGTGTTCTGGCCAAATGAATGATAATGTAATAAGTGTTCGTCTGAGTCACAATAAGTGGTCTATAAACAGACAGAGAACTGTCAAATGTTTCTTCTAATAGCCGTTGTGCCGTCTCCTCACATCTGTGCTTCTTCTGTTTCAGCCACCTGAGTGTGCTCGGCGTGCATGTAGTTGTTGTCTCCGATGATGACGTAGTTGAGATGAGAGCCGTGGATGTTGATTCTCGGAAGCTCTTGTGATGGAAGTGGAGGACCGCCCGGAGAAGGTGCAGGAGATGTCTGCTCTGGCCCAGGTGTGCAGCCGCACCTCATCTGATCTGTAATACACACAAACAAATAAGATGTTACTACTTCTCTCAGAGCTGTGATGTGTTTCTAAATGCTAATAATATAATACAGAACAGAGTAAACTGCAGCTTAAAAGTTTTTCATTTCTGGAAATGTGCTGATCTGTAGGTTTGGGCTGTTACCCACCGTGCATGTGAAGTGCAGATTCCTCCATTAGAGGCTGACATTCTGCCACCGCAGCGTAGGTGTCGTTCCCAATGACGCAGTCGATCAGAGTGGAGTTGCTGATGTTCACAATCAAAATGGTCGAGGGCAGACTCGTGAGTGTCACTGGTGAGCGGAGAGAAAAGGGGAAATAGAAGGAAAATATAAGAATGGGAAGTAGCTCCAGAGTAACGTAATAGCAGAAATACATTAACTCACAAACTTCCTGAATATGTGGAACAAGTGATGAGATGAGAAAACCACTCCAGCCAATCGACAGAGCAGCTCAACATAACAAAGTTAAAGTTACCTTGTGTAGCCTTTGCCACTGTGGGTCCATGACCTTGAGCTTCAAAGACAATAAGATGGACAATGTTATGGGCACTGTGCACACTCAGATCTACAGATACAGTCTGAAGAAAACACTATTACATGAGAGCATGAAGCGATAGTGGGAAGAGTAGTGATCATACTGTTAGTTTACCAGGGCTGCATGCAGGCTTCTCACACAGCGCAGCGTCTACAGGGCAGCAGAACAGCTGACAGGCTCTTCTGCAGCTCTTCTGCGCCCCCCGCTGCACCACCTGGATCAGTCGAAGCATGGCTTTATAAGGCATCACCTGGAGGAGAGAGGCAGAGAAGGAGACGTCTGTGTTATAGGAGGTTTTCAGACACTGGTGACATAAACACCTGAAGGTGGTGTGAGTGAGTTTTTTTTTGGGCTTGTTTTGTAAATGCGAAACCAACATTTACAGTAGACTGTTTCATTTAATGACAACGGGGAAGAATACGCAGGAAGACGACACAACGAAAACCGAACAACCGAGCTAGTTTGGAGATAAACATTAGAAAACGTACATTAGTTATGAGTTATATTCCAGCCAAACGTGTTAATGTTAATAGAGGGAACATGAGAAGAGACGCACCTGGGTCATCTTTGTTAAACAGCTGTTGTTACCCGGGCTCAGCGGCGCTGGAGCGGAGCCGTCCATCGCTCGTGTAGCGGCAGTGCTACTCTGTCACCGGACGCTCCCGGCTCCCACGTATAAAGCCGCTTCCAGAAAAGCCCCCCTACGCATGCGCATGCGCACTACAGCTGGGAGTTTCCACCTCACAGGTTAGTTTCTCTTCAGGAGCAGAGCAGCGTCAGGACCGGGCGATGCTCTGCGTAAGTGAAGAGGTGTGTGCTAACTGATCACGTATGTCACAGACGTTTGTAACAGTGACATTTCAACTACACGTTCAGTGATATCTACTGACTCCAAACCAAACACTGTTGTTTCACCTCTACTCATCCTTTCGCTGCACTTTGTAAACTCCTATTTCTAAGTTTAAAAACGTTAATATGCAGCAGGCTGAGCTGTACTATTTACGCATTTATAGAATTAAAATAGATGAATGGCTCATGGCCTTTACTCTTACACAAAATGAACCATGTTCTGCACTGCAGCGTTGCAACTGGCAATGATGCAACTGGCATGCAAGAAGGTTTTTGTGTTGCGGTGCAGGTATTTACACTAACACAAATATAGTTGCAATACAGTAATCCACAAGGCCTACTTGAAAATAACAATAATACTTCCGAAGAAATGTTGGTAAAACTGAGAAACAGTCTTCCGATAATCATCTGAGGAAGAAGTGAAACAGATCTGAGATCAGAGAAGCAGCTGAAACATAAAAACCAAATACTCAGGTAAAAATGCAAGTACTAGCCTAAAGGTTTCTCCACTACAAGCAGAAGTACCACTTCAAATTCTTTACTCAGTGTGAAGTATTTAGAGCAGTTCCTCAAAAGTACATCACTAAGAAAACCATATATTTTAAACAATAACCTTTGAAATTTGATGCTGTTATAATATTTATGTGCAAGTCTAAGTTAGTCTAATGAAAGAAAATGCATAATCAATAATAAAAAATGACCCTATAATAATAATAATAATACTATTACACTTATGTTCATCAGTTTATTATATTTTCATAACAATCCGTCTCAGCAAAACGTGACTAGTAACTAAACTACACTAATTGTCAGATACACAGTGTGATATGAAGTCAAAGTTCAATTCCTAATTTCTAAAGCTGCATAATGACGCAGTGTGTGAATGACACCATATCAGGACAAGAGGAAGGTGTATGTCCATCCATCTGTGCTCAGCCTAGGTTACATTTCACTAACCACCTGTCTATGTTGTAGCTCGAGTGAATGATGCTGAGTGTGCACTTTAAGGGGATACAACCCTATAAATATATACTTGAATTGAACGCAGAGGGCGCCAGCGCAACATGTTCACACTCGCGTGAAACCCTTTTGTCCGACTGCCCCTGAAAGCCGCGTGAGCTTAGCGAAATAACCAGCAGGAGCAGTGAAGACTTGAAGAGAGAGAGAGCAGAGATACAGCTTCCTGGAGAGAATCAAAGCGCAGCAGCAGTGGTGACAATCATACCAGCACACACACACACACACACACACACACAGGACGTGTTCTTAGCAGTAAGTAGTGCGTGTGTGAGTAGACCGACGCTGACAGCAGAGTAGATTGTGACAGCGGCCCGCGTCAACACGTGTCTGTGCCACAGCAGCAGGAGCACTGCGGCTCTGGATCTGGACTCAGGCAGCTGCTACACCCAGTGGTCCACAGGCAAGGTAGGAAACCCCCTTCTCTCTCTCTCTCTCTCTCTCTCTCCCTCCCTCTGCTCCGTGCTCAGCTGGCGTCTCTCTGCAGCACACAGACCATCCATTACCAGCACTGTTTGTGTAGGAGTATGACGGTGAACGCGTTTCACTTTCGAGCTGTGTAACAAAGAAACCTCGGGGCGAACGTTAGGTTTTATGTGTGATCCAGTTTAAGGCATTGTGACACATTGGATAATAAACTGTTACTCGTTGATAAAAAGTACTATACTAACTTATCACATCGAGCTGGCAGTCCTGTTGGGAAGATGAATTCACAGTAATACATTTAAATCCACTCATCTGCATTTTCCTCATCATAATTGCTCCATTCTGCTGTTCTCAACTTTGTCTGCTCTTGTTTTAGCCCCCAAACACACAGGTTGATGGGGCCCAGAATCCAGAGACAGGCAGACAGGCAGACAGACAGGCAGTGGGGTGGTTGCAGCTGTGTAAACGGTGGTACACAGTATACATTCTGCCACACACCCCTCGAGCCCACAGCTCCAGCTGCCTCCTTCCCGACACAGTGGCAGTCTGTGTGAGAGCCACAGCAGCAGCTTCTCGCTGGGCAGATCTGGTTTTCCAGATCTCTGCCTCTGTGGTCAACAATGATGCTTTGATCCCCCACCTTCAGTGGCTGCATCTAGGCCGCTATCACCGAACGGTCAACTCCACACCTAAAGGGAAACGCTGGCCCCCATGTGGATTCTGAATAGCTATACTAACAGTTGAGATTATTATTCTCAGCTTGATGGCTGTACGGGGGCAGCTTCTGCAGTCAGGACGGGGTTTTGTGAGGGTCAAGGCTGAAAGCGATGTATTTCATATTTTGAGATTTCACCCTATATGCAAATATTTAGGGTGGGGCACTCACTCACTGCTTCTTAAACTCGTTCATGCAAATTTTAAACCGGATCACCGTGTGCATAGGTATCAGTAGATCATAAACAGTTGTTGAATTCCACTGGTAATGATCTGTTACCTTTCTCATATCTTATCACACCGTAGTTTGATTACACAGACTCATCTCCCAGTCTGATCTATGGATAAATGATTGAACCTGAAGTAAAGTCTGAAGTGCCTTTGGAACCTCAGGTTTCACTCTGGTATTAAATACATTTGGGAGTTTCCACCAGAAGCCTGTTATTTTCCCATGTGAGACTGTGCGGCGGGTTACGCTTAGGCAGAACAGGACAGGCTCACAGCTTTGCGGGATGATGACTGCAGCCGACTCAACTTGCCCGGCTGAAAGCGGTGCAGGGTGAAACATGACTGTGCAGAAATACGTAGGTGTGCGGCAACACAAGCTCTACTGTCAGTGATCTGCTTGCATGCCACCGCTGATCAATAGCACATAGAAAAAAGATCACTCCCTGAAACATTTAGGACGGTGGTGGTGGTGGTGGTGGTGGTGACTGTATTGATCGAGCTGCTCCAAAGTTTTCTGCCAACTTTTTGCAGCCTGCTGAAACAGAGAACAGTGTGTATGGCATAATGTGTGATTTCAACGCTCGCTCAGGCTTCACAGTGTGTTCTCTTAGCACCATGGTTTCCTGTGTGACCCTGTTCTGTCTGTTTCCAGCCGCTGTTATATACAGGATTAATTTCAAATCCCAGATTATGGCGTTATTACTTCTCATGCTTTTTGCGATTGGACAGCTAAATCAACCAAGAGGATGATTTTTTTTTTTTTTTGGTTGAGTTTGGTGTTTTCGGTTCCCTGTAAAACCTGATTAGGCTGTTGTTATATTATCTCCACCCACCTCTACCCTGCTGTCACAGAATATGTTACTGGTCTATAATATGTCATAACCAAAGGTAAAAGTCACATATTTTGTGCAGTATGGGTTTTTTTAGCATTTTTCAATCACACTACAGTAGCAATCTGGCTTCATGGGCCAGGGTTGGTCCACCACCCTGTTCCAGACCAGATATCTTAACTAATGCTGCACCACGAGGTGACGTGATTTTTAGAGAAATTTCTCAGAAACAGAATTAGTTACAGTGAAATTCAGAACACAAGTGTCATCCCCATCTGCATGATCTGTAATAGGTTTGGTGACACTTTGGTGTTTTCATCTAGTCTTAAATGTTTTTAGTGCTAATTTACAATGGTGGCCATGGTAACGTATCATTTCAATCCAGCTACCATCTTACAGTGCTTTGTGCTAATCGGCCAGTTTCCAGATTTTGTCATCCCTCTGCAAGAACTGAACTAGTAAACTCTGAAATAAAAGACACAGGGCGTGGTCAGTGGTGTCATCATCGTCCTCCTCTCTTTCAGTAAAAACAAAAAAACTTCCTCCTTCCTGTTCTGATGTTGACGTTATGCACAGAAAATTCCGACCTACAGCAGCTCGATCAGCTTATATTTACAGTGTTTCTAAAATGGTTAGTAGTGAATTCATCCTATCAGAACAAATGAGGAACTGGTCAATAAAGTGGGATCAGACAACGCAGATGTTAGACTTTGGCCTAGCTAATGACATCCATTTATGGAGAAACAACACACATGGTGATATTAGTGCAGTCATTTTAGTTTTACTGCAGTAATTACACATAATATTTTTTTCCGTACGCCACACAACTGTAAACAGTGACTAATTCATCTCTCAGGTAACAAGACAATGACAGTGTGTTGCTTCAGGGCGAGGTGAAGTCATCACGGTTGGTTTACCAGTTACCAGAAGGACTGTTTCAGTAACAGGGTGCAGTGTTGTCGCAAGGCAGCTGTTGTGCGAACTGAATGGGGAAGTCTTACACCTATGTTGACGAGACAAACAGATTAGCCTTCTTTCTACTTTCAGGAACATGGAGTCTGTAGCTCCTCTCCATCCTCAGCAGAAAGGCTAGGAGCTGCCTGATTTCTTCTTCCATCCCTCCTTCCCGGCTCCACCATGGCCAGCAGGAGTCCCACCTTAAGTCAGGAAGCCAAGGATTTGGCACGAGGGACCCTTGAGGCTGGTGCCAACCTCCAGCTGAGCCCAAAGGTCTTTTGCAAGCTGTGCCTCAGCGAGCAGCCACCTGAAGCCACCAGGGAACTACAGAGCTGCAGCTGCAGCTTCTGCACAGCAGTAAGTGGATATATCAGCTGTGTTATATCCAGGTGTTTGTTTGTGCAGTGAAGGACACAGTAGCTGTTGGCTGTGAATCACTGTTACTACAACAGAATAGGGTGTCTGACTAGATTCAGATCGTGTAGTAAATGAACGAGTAATATTGTTCATGTTTTAGTCAGTTTTTGTGGGGGCGGTTTCACAAGAGAAACCACGCCCAAACTTTCTTTTGAGCAATTTAGGCAAATCTCCAGCATTAGAATGATCAGGAATGGGATGCTCTTCTTTAGTGCAGCATCACTTCCTGCTTCTTAAAATAGATCCTTTTATTGGCAAAATCTTGCCTATTACAGCTTTAGTGAAACAAAGCAATGACGAAATGAAGGACCGACTTTCTTTGACATTTACTTTCTTTGAATTGGAATTTTTAGTTTTAGTTTTTTTTTTCCAATTCCTTGGACTTAAGATATTTCCTGCCTTTTCAAATCGTTTGATGAAAGGAGAACTTTAGAAGACTTCTGTTGTGTGTTGACACAGAGAGGTTTCCAGTTGGTGGGAGGTGTTGATCTCTAACCGTGCATGTTAAGTTGACAGTGTTGCGCTCACAAGGTTGCGCAGATAAAACACATGCGCAGTGTGGTAGTGGAAGAAGAAGGGAACTGGATCCCATAAACGCTGCTTATTGGGTGCTCTGTATAAACTTTTTTTTCCACAAGCACAAACCTTTTTAATGACAAAGCACATGATAAGCACAAGTTTGCATCTAAAGATACATTCACAGACATCTGTGATCGTAAAGATCATGTTTTTGTATCTCCCACAGAAAGCTGACTTTCGTGTGTTTTTATTTTCACTTCCTCAAAATGGTCTCCCTTTGCGCAATGTTTACATAGTTCCCCCCACCTTCACATATTCCACAGCTGAGGCGTCATATGACTTCTGACGTTTGAAGTCAGATAAGGGGACACGTGTTTATGTGGCATTTACTGTATTGTACATTTACATTTACTCTACTTCGCATTTCCTTTGCATTTCACCACATTTGTCATAAGATAGATGGATAGATGGATAGATAGATAGATAGATGGATAGATGGATAGATGGATAGATGGATAGATGGATAGATGGATAGATAGATAGATAGATAGATGGATAGATAGCTGCTCTGCTGCTTAACCAGCTTTAGTCATTTAATTTTGAATGTTTTGTGTTATTTTTCAAACATGGCCGTGAGCATAACGTGGATGATTCTTATACATGTATATGCTATTATTGCATTATCTGTTGTGCATGCAGTACTAACAGACTTATTAATGCTGCTGTGTTGTTGCTCCCGCTCCAGTGTTTGCAGCAGTATGTTCAACTGGCCATCATGGAGGGTGGGGGGGCACCCATCACCTGTCCTGACATGGCCTGCCAAGACACTGGAGTGCTGCTGGACTCTGAGGTACGCTCTGTTTAAAACCAACACTGGATGTAGGTCATGAGTGAAGCCAAAAACAGCAAAGACTCTTTAGAGGCCATAAAATGCCAAATTAACAGTGGTGCACACACATAAACTGAACTAAAACCTATTTTTGGGCAAACATTTTCGTGAAATTCCTTGAATTTCCAAGTTGCACCAGTTACTTTTTAGTCCAGAGTGCTGCAAGCAAGCTTCTACAGAAATATGAAGCTGGATTTTCTTAGCATCGTGTGGGCTGGATTAACTAAATGAACGTTGAGTGTTATGAAAATGTTGCGTATGCGACCATGATGACACTTCGGAGGAAATTCTTGTTGCTTTTCATTGTGGAGAGTCAAATGAGGTATTGTGATTGGTCAGGCAGAAAGTGAAACTCCGTGAGTTGTCAGACTTCACTTAGTTACCTAAAACGTGTCAGCTAGAAGTGTAAACTGCTGTTTTGCAGACTAGTGGAAAATCTGCTTCTCACTTCCTTGTGTTTTTTATCTGAATACATCTACAGTAAGACACTTTATTATTTAGTTATTTTAGATCAAGTCATTTTGCTGCTTTTTTTTAAGGTGTCTTAGAAACAATGCGTCCTTTGCAGTGCAGTTGAAACCCAGTTTCAAAAAATGTGTTTTTAAAAACCCAGTGAACCTCAGCATCAACTGATTTTGTCAAAGCTCTGACTGAATAAAAAAAAGACTCTCTGTGCTCTGTGATTGCAGATTTCCCGCCTGGCTGCAGTGGATCAAGTGAAGCTGTACCAGCGTCTGAAGTTTGAAAGAGGTAGCTATTGTTGATTAGGTCACATTTCAGCTGCAGGACTACACAAAAGCCACAGAGTTCTTAGCTTCACGTGCCTGGAGGTCACCGAAAGCGGTAGCTTTAATACTTTAATACAGGAAATCGAACATCAAAGATATGTGACCAGTGTAGAATTGATTGCACTTATACTGTGAAATGTTTGCAGAGGTAAATTGCATCTTGCATCTTGAAATAGGTTTCAGTTCTGTTTCTGCAAAACAGGGTAGGTTGCCTTGTAGCTTTATTGGTCTTTTCCACTTGTCCAGTAACAATCCGCTTTGAAACAATAATAGACATTGTTTTCAATACCCATAAATCATAGGACTCACAATGCTGGAAATATAAAATTGCACAAGGTGCAGGCTCTTTTGCAACTGTGTTTTCTTTCTGTTATGATTCACACTGAGATATTCTGAGTCAGCACATACAACTGGTGCTGTTTTCATATTAACATTTTAATTTGGCCAATATATTTTTTCTGTATGACAAAATGGATACCAAAGTAGAGGCAAACTCATCAGCATCAGTGGTGCTGTGCAACGCTAGCTAGAAAAAATAATTAGAGTATACATGCAGTCATGTTCCAAGGTCAGTACCCCCTCTATAATTTTCTGTGCTGTACTGTGGAAAAACATAATAAAAAGAAATACAACCTAAGATAAAGAACATATGACTTTTGTTATCGTGCCATTATTCAGTCAGCAAAAATTAGGCAAAAAACAACAACTCACGTGTGAGACACACTCCATTAATGCTTCCACAGGATTTAATAGGTGAAGTTATTGCCATGTCCTGCTAATTATCAGCTGTTGGTGAATTAATCAGCAGCAGGAGTGCAGATGTCTATAATAGCAGAGGTTTTTGCAGTTTGCTGGTCTGGAGAATTCAGTGCATGTTAACACAGTGTCAGGAGGGAAAGACATGAGTAATGCTCTAAGAGACGCAATTGTTGCTGCACGTCAATCTGGGAAGGGTTAGAACACCATTTCAAAATGGTATGGAGCATATGGAGTGAAAGAGATTATTCACAAGTGGAAAACCTTCAAGTCATAGATAGAAGAAGTGCAGTTTGTTTGGAAGGGCAGCCAGGAGAAAGCCTGTTCTGTCTAAAAGGAACATGAAAGCACGACTGAGGTTCACAAAACTGCATCTGAACAAACCACAAGACCTCTACATCAATGTCCTATGAGTGATGAGACCAAAGTGATGTTGTTTGTCAGCACTGTGTTCACTGAACACCAAACAGCATTTCAGCAGAAACACCTCACACCCACTGTCAAGCACTGTGGTGGAGGGCTGACGATTAGGGCACCTTGCAGTAATTGTGTTTACAAGCTGTTGAATCATGGGGGGGTACTTAGTTATGCCCAGGTGTTTTTCTTTCTTTTTGGCTGCATTTATATAATATATATAATTTTATTTATATAAAATAATATAGGTTCTTTATCATCTGAGGTTGTATTTTACCTAATGCTGCCCAATGACTTTACACAAAAAAGACAGAACTGAAAGAGACGGTACTAACTTTGGAACATGACTATACTCGTTAAATCATCAGCATGTCAGCAGCACTGTAACCATGTTGCTGCTGATGAAAACTGTGCATCATAGAGCCACGAGCAAATCCTAGAACGCCGCCCTAATGTGGTACTAGATAATAAGAACTACCTTGGTAGCACCGAATGCTAAGAGTGACCTGTATTACAGTGTTGCCTTTAGGGTTCTAACTAAGGATTATTTTCACTGTCATTTAATCTGTTAACTTCTTGACTTCAAAATCCAAAAGATATATAAAACGATACAGTATAAAACAGAAGAAGACTTTTTTGTGTGACTTTTTTCAGACGCTATTCAGTTAATCAAATTATTCACCAGTTTTAGTTTGGTCAGGTAGTTAGAAAATTTTTTATTGTTTTAGCTCTTATTCTTTTACTTTTGATTTTGAGATTGCTTGTTTCACATAGTATTTATAATCTCCTCTCCTGCTTCAGAAATTTGCAGTCACATCCCTTCTTCTTTGCTTTCTGCAGGAGTGAAGTTGGACCCCAGTAAAGCCTGGTGCCCCGTGCTCGAATGCCAGGCGGTGTGCAGTGTGCAGCCAAGCACCGAGGGCCAGCCCATCGCCGTGCGCTGTCTGACCTGTCACGTCAGCTTCTGCTCTGGGTGCAGAGGTCCCTGGGAGGACAGCCACACCTGCCCCCAGCGCCAACCTATGATGTCACCCTTTGTCTCTCATGAAAGCAGGTCAGCCGCTTGTTGTTTGGTCAGCCACAGAGACTGAGCTGCGGTAATGAAAGCAGGATGAGTGTGTGAGCACAGAACATCTCCAAAGATTTGTAACTAGTCAATTCAAATTATAGCAGTGGATGAATATCTATAATTTTTCTTTGACTTGAAACATTCCTCAACTCCCAGTAGAGCCTGAAAGCTGAATGAAAACATTATTTCAGAGCCTAGTATTCCTCAGCAGTGGCGTTCTGTGTAGTCCCTGATGTCCAGCCACATGACGGCTCTGCTCCATGCTGTGGCTCTGCCAGACTAACTGATGTCACTGGAGAGTCACTGAAGTACATTGGAATTCCACTGTGTTTGTGCCAGAGGGGGGAGGAGGAGGAGGAGGATGGGCACTGGACAAGTTAGTTCACTGTACAGAAGGAGACTGTGCACTGCAGTGAAGCAGTGGTCTCCATGGTGTGCTGTGGAGAAAGGAACAGGGAGCAGCTCTCATCATGGTTTCCAACCACAGCATGCAGCTGTTCTTAGCGAGAAAGGCCTCATGAACCCACCGAGTTCATAGAAATGATATATCAAAGATGCATGCTGAATTATCGTCACAGAATGCCTTTGCCTCCCAAAATAAATTAACCCAGTTGAAAGTGAGCTGTGATCCTAAACATAGACATCACAATCTCCCAGGAGATGTTTGGAGCCTAGTGGCCCCCATACTTCAGCACGCCCCTCCTACGCTAACTCCTGCATCTTTTCTCTGCTTCCACAGGGTTCTCTCCGACAGCTCCTCCGAGGTGCCCATCAAGCAGTGCCCGATGTGTGGAATCTACATCGAGAGGAACCAGGGCTGCGCACAGATGCTGTGCAAGAGCTGCAAACACACCTTCTGCTGGTACTGTCTGCAGAGTCTGGATGTAAGTCTCCCCCCTGCTACCCAACTCACAGATATGATGCATGGTTTTGAGCACAAGTTGAAAAATAAATCTACCGCCTTGCCATCCGATTGCCTTTAAATGTCCTGGAAATGTTTGTCTTTTATAATGCAGGGGGATATCTTCCTGAGGCATTATGATAAGGGACCATGCAGACACAAGCTGGGACACTCCAGGGCGTCTGTAATGTGGAACAGAACGCAGGTGAGGCCGCTCAGCAAAGAGCCGAACAGACAAAACGGTATTACATTTCAGGGTAGTGGTGTTGTTGTCATTGTCTGAATGGATTAGCCTAGAGAACCACCCATCTGTGATTAGTAGGTTATTCCACGCATGGGTTTGATTTTAGTAAATCTGTGCCACACACCAACAGGACTGGAAGGTAAAGATTTTGGACTCCATCCCAGCTGCACTGTTTGGCTGTCAGTTCAATTAGTGACTGTTGAAATAGTCGCCATTAGCGAAACCTAAAAGCAGGACATTAAAGCATCCTTTGTGGCGTGCAGTGTGTCACTTAATGTATGTTCTAAACTCAGCTTTACACAGCGTGAACTTCAGCTTTCAGGCATCGTCAGATTTGACAATGATCTGTCGCTGAATTTCTCGGTGTTAGCTTTTTGGTGCTGCTTTGTTTTCCACCAGTGCAGCCAAACAGTCTTTCATCAGACATTAAGCTCAACTAATCAGATTCCTGCCCTGTAATGACATTGTCCATTCAACACAGTGATTCCAACTGGCCGGCAAACCTACTTTCTTTCTGCTTTTCCCTGTTCTCTAGCCATTATCACATGATTAGTATCAAGTGTGCAGTGAACTTTCTGGTTGTGTGGCTGTTGCGTGTAGCTACTTGAGGCACAACAGAAAGGGGGGGGGGGACAACTCATGACAGACTTGGTTACACCCTTGACTAACAGGCCGTGCAAGTTTTACAATCTGCTTTTCACAAATTCCTTCTGCCACTTAACTCCCTATCAGCTTCCTGTAAACATAAAATGTGTACTGTACACATGATTGGTGGTGGTTGGGTGCTGGCGTGACCTAGGTGTAGCTTTAAGATTGTGAGGAAAAGTACAACCCTACCCCTACCCCTAACCCTTATAATGATATCATCACGATTATGCTGCTGATTATGAATCAGTGTTTGGTTCTCACCACCTAAGTGTGCCATAAAGTCTGTCCCCCTGCTGTGAAGCACATGCTGTACATTTTATAATCTTATATGATGTTAGAAAATGCATGAAAATACTGATTAGTGCAGCTTTGAAAATGACACTGTGGTGTCCTTTAGGTGGTGGGTATCCTGGTAGGGGTCAGCATCATCGTGCTGGTCACATCTCCACTGCTCTTGCTGGCCTCACCCTGCATCCTGTGCTGCGTCTGCAAGCCGTGCAGAGGTATGAAGAAGAGGAAGAAGAAGAGGAAGAATGACAATAGCCAGCAAGAGCCCTCCACATCATAGCAGCTCCTTCTCTCACTGGCCCGGCCCACGGTGACTCGTGAACCCCAAGGACGTTCTACATGGTGGAGAAGAATAAACTTTTGGAGCAGTGGAGTATCTTTTTCTGACTCGAGAGACTTGAAGCCTCGTCGGTGGGATGGTGGAAGTGTAAAAATGAGGGGAATAAATGTAACTCCACCAGTAAGGAGAAGACAGTGGTTGTTTGACTTTTTTTTTTTTTGGAACGGGGCTTTTACGCTTTCACACACACACACATGCATCTAAAAGTGCAACACCACCTTCACGTGCCAAACGTCATGATGCCAAACCAGAGATGTTAGGTGCTCAAGTGCCTCGCTGTGCAGTGCCTGGTGCTTGGTTCTATTTGATTTGCCTTCCATTCTACCTTTATCTTATGCAAAGATTTTAGCATAATGTAAACGGACAACCGCCTGGATCGCAACACACGGGGTAGTAAATCCCTAAAAAACGATGGAGAACATTCTTTCGGGAGGTGTGCACTATTCTGTGTTGATATGAAATATGATAGGGCTTTTCCTTCTGCAAATGTTTGCTGTTTCCACCTGGTGTATGTTCCAGACCAAAGGCTCAAACGAACAATGTGTACTTTTCTAAAAGTGTGTTCATATATATATATATATATATATATATATATATATATTAATGGCTTCTGTGTGTCTAGTATCCTGTTATCATTCCTACATTTCTGTTGATGTTTGTGCATCAGATATTTTCTAAAAGGACCATTGTAACTGAAATAAACATACTGTATGGAACATGGATCAGATGCTGTTGTGTTTGTCAGTGACTCCTGTCATTTCACAGCAGACATTTTGAGTTGTCATAGCCATTGACAGCAGGTGCTGAGTGCTAAGCCACGTCTCTCAGCGATCATGTAAAATACCAGCACTCTGGAAGTGGCTCACACAAACAGAAATCCCCACTGAAACCCCACTGTCTGGGTTTTTAATTACACCTGTGCTTTTCCTGCTGTTACATGTCAAAATGCTGTGGAAAAAAAAAAGCCTGTTGAAAAGAAGAGAGGGAGAGGCCCTGGAATTTAAGTCAAACACATTATACCTGCTTCTATTAACTGTAATAGTTAACTGTAAAATGCTTTGACAAACCTCAACATGAAAGATCAGTCGTTCCACCTAACATTCAGACTGAGCGCAGAGATTTTGAGGCTTTTAAAGGGATTTAGTGACACCCTGTGTGGGAAGAGCAAATTGCACTCCTGGAGGAAGGACGTGGACAAAGTTGCAGCCTGCGTGAAACCAGAAGTGCAGTGTGATCCAGACATGGCTGCTCGGGGGGAATTCTTTGCAGGTAAATCACATTGTCTCAGCGCTTAGACGTGCTGCGTTCACGTACCCATGTTAACAGCAAGTGTGCGTTATTGGCGACGTTAGTTAACAACGAATACGGTGTTTTACCAAAGTAACGGTGCACATTTGTCTCTGATTTGTAGTGTTAGATCAGGTGACACCGAAACTGCCAGTGTCACCTCGTTTTTGCACATGCACAGTAGGTCTCTGCTTCATTTAACGTCACGTAACATGTTGCACAGGCATAAACAAGATCCCATATCTATCCGGTGCTGGTGCAGGAGACGTCCTGTGCTTCAAACACTACAATGCACAGGAGGTACGGCGCACACCCACACACAGAACTCGCATGCATGTGTTATATTGACAAGTCAGGTGTATGTCATGTGTTATGGGAGAGTGGTGGGAGCTCAGTGTTCCTCTGTGCAGGTGCTCATGGGAAGGACGATGGAAGACTGGCTGAGGTTTTCAGTGTGCTACTGGCACTCCTTCTGTGGAACTGGTACTGGAACACCTGACCCAACACTCAACATCCATCACCAGTCATTAAACAGTCTTTGGAGGTTTGGCAATGAAATGAGGTTCAGGCTTAGTTTAATCATTACACTGTAGGCCCCAGTAAACACACACACAAACCCATGGCAAGTTGGCAAAGCAGAATGCGTTTTTATAATCTCAAACCAAATATAATTATTAGTTTTAATTGACATGAAGTATTATTGTTCTTTCCCAGGTGCAGATCCTTTTGGGTTTCAGACGCTCCACCGGCTCTGGAATGAGGGGACTCCTATGGAATCAGCCAAGAAGCGACTCTGTGCTGCTTTTGAGTTTTTCACCAAGCTTGGTGTGAGAATACAAGTATAACCAAAGAGAACAACTATGATCTGTTATGTGTTGTACAGTTCTTTTATCACCTCTGCTTGTTTTCACAGGTAAAATATTACACATTTCATGACAGGTAATTGACTGGAGTTGTCTTTGAATGTTTATTTCTGTAAGCCTGGTGTCTTATCTTTCTTTTAAGTTTACCAACAATAATGAACACGTTTGATTTCCGTCACTGAAAACCGTCCTGTGCTTCCTGCAGAGACATGGCTCCTGAGGGCTCTACACTGGAGGAGTCCAACAATGACCTGGATGAAATAACAGACCTGGCTCTGCAGCTGCAGAACCAGACTGGAGTCAAGGTTCTTTGGATCACCTGCAACCTCTTTGCTCACCCAAGGTCAATATATACACAGATTGTTAGAAAACCATGCACTGGGAGTCTTCTTAAGGCCAAATGGCCAGATGTGACATCTTATGTGTAAACGTGACAGGTATATGAATGGTGCAGCCACCAACCCTGACTGTCACGTTCTGGCCTACGCTGGTGCTCAGGTCAAGAAGGGACTGGATATCGCCAAGAAGCTGGGTGCAGAAAATTTTGGTATGAGCCGCTTGATATTGTCATTTGGTCTAAATGTAAAATGTCAACACCTTTCTTTAAAAAATGATATATATAATGTCTTGTCAGTGTTTTGGGGAGGAAGAGAAGGCTTTCTTTCCATCCATAATACTGATGTTGCTGCTGAACTGAAACACATGGCGAATTTCCTCAAAATGGCTGTCGGTGAGTGTTATCATGAGTGTGCAGTTAATTCCAAATCTTGAGTTTTGGTCTGAGAGTGTTATGCAATAAGGATGTGTCACATTTTCATGTACATGTATTTGTCACCAGAGTACAAAGAGAAGATTGGTGTCAAGTGTCAGTTTCTTATCGAACCAAAGCCTAAGGAGCCCTGCAAACACCAGTATGACTATGGTAATGGTGCTGAAATGACCCAAAACAAGTCTGCTTTTTAAGCTTTTACTTAAACATCGCCTTTATGACGTGTTACGTCTTTGTTTCCTTCCATAGATGCTATGAGTGTTATAGGATTCCTTAAGCATTATGGTCTGGAGAGTCACTTTAAGCTGAACATTGAGCCCAACCACACCACCTTGGCAGGACATTCCTACGAACACGATGTTGTCATGGCCTCTGCGTAAGAAGCGTTAACTGCACATTTAATATTGAAGTGAAGACTAATGCATGATAATTAACACTATGACATATGCTAAATGTTTATACCATCCTTACATGCTGGTGTTCAGCTTTGGCATGCTGGGTTCAGTTGACTCAAACACTGGCTCTCCTGACCTGGGGTGGGACACAGATCAATTCCCAATGGACATCAGGAACACCACCATGGTGATGAAGGTGGGAGATGATTTCTTTGATTTGTAACAGGAGTTTATTGCCTGTGATTTTTCTGAAGATGACACTGGTCACTGGTCACTGGATCAGAATAAATAAATAGCTGTAATTGTCATGTTGGCTGCATGGAATATTAATATCTGATATTCAGTTATCTGGCTTTTGGTTGCACACAGATTAGCATCTTTAATAGAAGTCTTTTTAGAAATACTCACTTTGACTGCATCAATTGTACAAGATTGGATTAGACAAGAACAGTGAAAATCAGTGTCTAATCTTTCCCAGACCGTCATTGAACAAGGTGGTCTGCAGCCGGGAGGCCTGAACTTTGACGCTAAGGTGCGCAGAGAGTCCACAGACCTGGAGGACCTGTTCATCGCTCACATCGGAGCCATGGACGCCTTCGCACGAGGACTCAGGAATGCTGTACGCATCATTGAGGACGGGATTATCAGTGCTATGGTGAAGGTGTGTGTGCAGCTACTTGTTAATTCCAGTTTACATTTGAATTATATTTTTCTCTATGTGTACGTGGTTATGTTCTCACTTCTCATTAACAGGAGCGATACTCAAGCTTCAGTCATGGGCTTGGACAGAAAGTGGAGGATGGTTCTGCCACATTAGAGGAGATGGAGGTAAAACTCTCTCCACTCTTCTTTCTACTGTGTCTTTTCCTCTTTAATTAGTGTAGATCAATAAACATAAAAGAAATAATAAATTGAGTAGGAATGTCAATGAAACAACATGTTTTTGTTATTTCAGGCCTTCGTCAAACAGAATGGGGAACCCAAAGTCACGTCAGGGAAGCAAGAAAAGTATGAGTCGATCTTTAATTTTTACATATAGTAAAATATGACAAATGGTAATCCTGTTAAGTAGGATGATCGTTGTAGTGCTAGTGGTGAAACACAGTGTTAAAAAAGGTTATTAACTCAAATGAGATAAATAATTACTGCACTTTGTACTTAAACTACACTTGTTAACAGTTGTTTTACTAATGAAAAGAAAGTACAAATATATACTGAATGATAAAAAAGATGTTGCGTCCGATTAATTCAGTAACTACATATGTTTGAGTGAAATCGAAACGATGTGTTGTTTGACGTAACAAAATGTTATTCACAGCTGACGATGAAGCTAATTATGTAATAAACCACATTTTGCACAGTAAAGATGTTGAGTTGTACACTTGGATCTCACAGTTTATACTTTCATACTTGGATGAGAGAAGAAAATATTTCAGAAAAAATATTGACAGTTAAACATTTTCTACAACTGTTTGCTTTGACAAAAACACATAAAAAGGAGTAACTGCTACGTAAATAATGATTTAGATATTTGTATCACATTACATGTATTACTTCTCGGCACTGTGCTACGTAACTAAGTACATTTATGTAAGTACTGTACTTTAGTACAGCTCTGAGTGACCTGTACTTTACTTGAATAGTTCAATTTTCTGCTACTTCATATTTGAACTTGAGGCAAGTATTGTACTTTTACTCCACCACATTTATTCCATGTTCCACTGCTACTAGTTACTTTTCAGAATCTAGAAAAGTATATAGTATCTTCAGAGTATAATTGTAAGACTAACACTCTGTGAACACTCACTCATTATCCAGCAGTATGCATTTAAATTCTAAGGATTATATTCTGAACGTTATCATGAATTATTAACCAGCGGCAACATTAAAGTAATATTTTTACTTCTAACACAGTATTTCTACAGTCTGCTATTGCTGCTTTTACTTGGTCAAGTTAGTACCTTATGTTATAACTTTTCTGCCACAGTATCCAAACTGTCGGATTTTATTTCTAGTGTCTGATAAATATTCTTGTGTGGAAGTTACTTTCTGTGTATGGCCTTGGTTGTTGAAGACATTGAACCAGACTGTGTTGACTAAAGCAATGTCTTAGTATTGGGCATAGAGAAGACTCTACACCTTTTTTGTCTCCAGTGCTTGACTCTTATCCAGAATTTAAACATGGACAGAGGTGGCAGAAGTACACAAATTCAATACTCAAGTAAAAGTATTTAGTAAATGTGCTTGCTAATAAAGTACTTCACTTTTGCTTTAAGCACTGCTTGGGATTCTTTATTCAAGTTGAAATACTAAGAAAGTGATTTCTCTGAGTTTACTGATTAAAAAAATGTATTTCAAAACTTCAGGACTAGATGCTGATAACATGATACAGATCTGCTCCGGATTTGTTCCACTTCTTTAATTCATGCAGAAACTTCAAGGAGTCACTGCATAAACCTTATTTCTAAGAATCATCATCATTCATTTCATTTATTCAGAGACAGACCCTTCAGTTAACAAAAAAACAAAACAAATGTGGCTGCACCGGTGAGCGTCTTTAAAAGAATAGTGGACAGAAAAAGTACCCCAGACTCAACTTTAGTTGCTATGGTGACCTCTTGCCATCTCTGCAGCAGAGCAGCTATGACATGCAGTCTCAAACGTGGTCTGGTTTTACACCTCAGAGTGATTTCTCCTGTGTAACATGAACCATCTTTGCTCCACGTCTCCACTCCCGTCTCTATCTGGTCACAAATATATAATAAACACTCTTTCCTCCACTGACATCACATCATACTACCGTCCTGCCAGCCCGCTGTCCAATCAGCGGCCGAGGTGCGGCCCATTGCCGGGTTGTCTGTCCAACCGGCGGATAGCGTGAGCTCTGCTCACCGTCACGTCAGTCCTGATTGGAGGGTTGAGCTGTAGAGGAGGCGGGAGGTGAAACCAACCAATCGGAAGTAGTCCGTGTTTTTCATTAGCATAAATTATTCCGCAGCATCCCTCTGTCCGTCTGTGTCATGTTTCAGAGGTAACAGCGTGTCTAGCTTCGGCTGATTTGTTTTAAGTAGCACCTGAGAAACGACGTCAAATCAACAATAACTACTCACTTTTCATTTTGAAGCTCAGTCTGAAACCCGTTTATTAGGTGCTGCTTCATCATCTCCATCACTTCAACTTCTGTTTTATTTTATCCACAAAAAAGAAAAACAAACATGTGGACTTTTCTGGGAATAGCGAGCTTCACGTATCTTTACAAAAAATCCAACACTGTTTTGACTTTGGCTTTGAAAGAGCCAGTTTTAGCTGTGAGTTTATTTCTAACAGCCGGGCTGCTGCTCTCATATATGCGGTATTTCCACGGTGAGAAGCTCAGAGTGTCTCAGGTTTATAATTTACTTCTGAGCTTTTTGTCTTGTTTGCCTGGTCTCAACTACTTAATCCCTCAAAAGTCAACACAGAGGAGCGAGGAGGCAGAGAAGAGCTGTAAGAAGGTAAGACTCACATGGATTCATGTTCATTTCTGCATGCAAACAGAGAAAGTTTTTCCATTCAACTAAATTCTTTTTTCTTCAGTTTTTTTAATTAATCATATCTGTGGGTGTGATGGTTATTGAGAAACTGGCTTCTTATTCTCAGGTGGTTCAAATGTCCACCAGTGTTTCTCTATGTTTACAGCTGAGAGAGCAGGAAGTATGAACGTTTAATATTCATCTGTTGTTTGGACTTGTGTGTTGGGAATCTTTTGTTTTTAGCGCCGGAGAACAAGGAAAAGAGTAAATACAGAGAACTCTGCAACAGAAAGTGCCTCAGCCAGTGGTGCCTCTGTGGCCCCGGAGCCAGATGTGGTCATAGTTGGGGCTGGGGTCCTGGGCTCAGCGATGGCAGTGGTTCTGGCCCGGGATGGAAGGAGGGTTACGGTGGTGGAGAGGGACACGAAGGAGCCTGACAGGATAGTGGGCGAGCTGCTGCAGCCTGGGGGTCACAGGGCTCTCAAAGATCTCGGGCTGGAAGGTCAGTGAACGGGACCTCTGTGGTCTCAACTGCTTATTGATATGAGCTACAGGTTCCTCTACGCACAGGTTTGGTTCTTGGTTTGATGTGAGTTGGGCACAGTTAGAAAAGGTGATGTCACATATTTTATATTTTACCAATCAGACATTAAAGGGTTTTTTTAGGTGTAAATCAATCAAATAAATTTGTAAATTTCTTGTGTTAAACTAAAAACAACCGAATGTGTTAATTCTTCTAAACTTTAAATATAATTTTGGCTTTTTAAATTCTAAATATGACAATTTAAAAAACACTTCTAGAAATGAGAAAATCTGGCTCGTGATAATATAATATATGTTCCATGAATAACATCAACAACCTAAATCTTTCCAAAATGTTCCAATAAGTCTGAGATGAAAAGCAGTGATGCAGTAAACTATTATGAACTGCCGGTGGTTTTAATGAACTCTTTGAAACTCTCTAACCACTTGATATCCCAGTCATCGTAAACTGGCCCTCTGCAGTCAGCTTTGTGAAAACATTACCATCGTAGAAATGTATCGCTCAAAGGTCAATATTTGTGTCCTGACATGCAGAAATCCTGACGTTGTGTGTGAGACAGTTAGAGTCAGGAGGTATTGAGTGATAACGTGTTAAAGCATAAGATGATGTGCCGAGCTGCTGTGTGTTCACATGTCTCCTTTATGCATCAGATCACACATACAGTGCTGGATGTGAGCTGTAGCAGACTGACTGGACAGTGGCCGTGTGCTGTTAAACTGAACCTGCAACCTGTTGTGTGTATGTGTGGCCTCAGGTACAGTGGAGGGTCTGGATGCCCATCTGGTCAAAGGCTACGTGATCCATGACATAGAGAACAGAGCGGAGGTGGAGATCCCCTACCCTCAGGAGAAAGGGAGCGTCCAGTGTGGGCGCGCTTTCCATCACGGTCGATTCATCATGAGCCTGAGGAGAGCTGCGCTGGCTGAGCCCAAGTGAGTCGAGTGGCGCATTGAAAGGGCTTCATGTGCCAACTGCCTACCGGGGTGATCTGGTGGATGCCTTCTGCTTTTTTAAATGTTCCTCATTTATTCTGCTCCACAAAGCCGAACGACTAGTGTGCCAAACACAGATAACACAGATATAGATATATAAGACATTCACTTTGAAGGCAGCTCATTATTATAGTCCATGTGTATTTCAAGTTTAATTTCAAGTCTTATTGCGCCCCCCAGTGTCACATTAGTAGAAGGCACCGTGACCAGTCTGCAGGAAGAGGACGGCTGTGTAACTGGAGTCCAGTACAAGGATAAGGAAACCGGAGACATCAAGGTAAGATCAGGTGGCTCCGTGGTAAAAGCACAACTTTCCTTTCTGCTCTGCAGTGTGCGTTTCATGCACTTTATAATGAACCGTATCCTTTAGGAGACCCATGCAGCACTGACTGTGGTGGCTGACGGCTGTTTCTCCAAATTCAGAAAGAGTCTGGTCTCCGGAAAGGCTCGCGTCTCCTCCCACTTTGTTGGATGCCTGATGACGGTAGCGTGGATGACGGCGCCCTGTTTCACTGCAATTCCATCACTGTGCTGAAAAATAAGAGCTGAAACCAGGAGTGATTGGCAGGAAATGAATAAGCAACTCTTTTGACAACAAATTATGACCAACATTTTTAACAAACATTTTTAAGGGATGGAATTAATAATTGATGAATTATTAAGGAAATAATTCAAATCTTTTAAAATGTCATGTGTGACTGGTTTGGGAAATAAATATGTGTACAGTCTTAACAAATGAGCCTTAAATGCCACCAAGAGTGAATAACACACACAACACAAAGCCTCCAGATATTGATTAAAGTTCAAATAAATCACGAGGATAAGTGAGCCACACAAGCTGAGTTTCCACCATGCTTCTTCTTCTCCCCTAGAACTGTCCCCAGTTTAAAGCCAACCACGCCGAGCTGGTGCTGGCCAACCCGAGCCCGGTGCTCATCTATCAGATCTCGTCCTCACAGACCAGAGTGCTGGTGGACGTCAGAGGAGAGATGCCACGTGACCTGCCAGAGTACATGGCTGAGAAGATCCACCCGCAGCTGCCAGGTAAGAGACAGAAACACGCTCATTTGAAGATCACTTTCTTGGAGGGACTGTTGAAAACATTTTAAGAAGCTTTGATTGAGCGGACGTGGTGGGAGGAGAACAGTGCCACCGAGGACGCAGCGGTTGAAGGGTTTGACATTCATGGCGCTCTCTGCTATTCAGCCGAAATATCAATTCCACAGTGTCAAAGCGCCGGGAATCGAGTCACGCTGAGAGGTTGATAAATGGCCATTCAGACAGCGAGAGAAAAGGCCTTTTCTTGTGCACCTCTGGGTTTTCACCCACAAAGGCAGCAGAGTGATCGACCCGCCTGCGCTCTCTTTCCCTCCTTCTTCCAGAGCATTTAAAGGAGCCTTTCATGGTGGCGCTGCAGAACGATCGACTCAGGTCCATGCCTGCCAGCTTCCTCCCTCCCTCCCCTGTCAACAAGCCAGGTACCGTAGTGTTATTGACATGTGGTGCTGCTTGGAATCCCCACGGGGAATTTCTTACTCTGCGAGAAAGCACAGCTCCATCATTTTATTAACTGTAGCGTAATGTGTAGCGAGGAAGCAGGACAAACAGCAGTCTGTCGTTTTGCAGGTGTGCTTCTCTTGGGCGATGCTTACAACATGAGGCATCCCCTGACAGGGGGAGGGATGAGTGTCGCCCTCAATGACGTTCGCATCTGGAGAAACCTGCTCAAAAACATCTCAGATCTGTACGACGACAGAGCCGTCCTGCAGGTGAATGCAGCTTCTTCCTCAAACCCTTTGACAGCATTGAGGTTGTCATCCATGAACACACATACTGTAGAAGTATTTAAAAACACGCTGCCCGCAGAGGAGAGCCGACTCACACATGACAACGTGTGGAGGCTGTATGTGGAGTCTGCACCGCATCACCTTTGCCTCGTCCTGCTATTCCCTCTGCTGTATGTGACAGACTGCAGACCAGTGTGTGCAATATTATGCTCAGCTTGTTTTTTTCTTCTTCTTCTCAACAGGCAAAGAAAAAATTCCACTGGGAACGCAAGTCATCACATTCTTTTGTGGTGAATGTGTTGGCCCAGGCCCTGTACGAGCTGTTTGCAGCCACCGACAGTGAGTCTTCCCCCCTGCTGCAGCGTATTTCATAGATTATACAGAGTGTGTGATAGATTTAGCATTGTGCAGCAAAAAAAATGGCAAAACATGAAATCATTTCAATAGCTGATCATTTGGATGTTGTTTTGTGTTATAATTAGATTATCTTCATGAGCTGAGACAAGCCTGTTTCCAATACTTCAAGCTCGGTGGAGAGTGCATTTCTGGACCTATTGGACTCCTCTCAGTGTAAGCATTAAATAATGTTCCCCTCAAAAGCACTCATACAGTATATATACATGTATAAATGAATACAAGAAAGGATTTGAATGACTGAAGCTGCGGTCTTCACCAGGTTGACACCCAAACCCATGACCCTCATCGGACACTTCTTTGCCGTGGCGCTGTATGCGGTCTACTTCAACTTCAAGTCGGAGTCTTGGATCACCAAACCTCGAGCTTTATTTAAGAGCGGAGCAATTCTGTATCGAGCCTGCACGGTCATGTTTCCACTCATCTACTCTGAACTAAAGCATCTGGTGTACTAACTGGCTTAAGTGGAAGGAAAACAAAACCAGAGCCAGAATGATGCAGGGTTTTTAAGACTGATGCCGATTTTGATATTTGAGGATTTAAAAAAAATACAATTATTTTTTACCAGAAATACAAATTATTTTTGATAGGAATACCTTACATTTAATTACTGAGGAGTTTGGAACAATCTATGTACAGAGCAACTAATGTGTTGCAAAAAAACTCGGAGGACTGAGTCACAGCGCTCTCTGGTAGAAAAACAATGTGCTACCTAACACTGGGAGTAAAAAAAAGAAAGCCTCATTAATTTAAATACCAGCACAGATTTATCTGGAACTCACTGAAATCGGTTGATGAAATGGGCTTGATGATGTATCAGTCAGGCTCTAAACCAAATGAGCTAAACCTCATGTTGCCTTCTTGTACCTGCCTTACTCGAAATACCAGTGTCTTAATGTCCTCTTATTAATGCCTTGTTTAAATTTGGACATGCTATGGAACAATGCCATGTAATCCCGTTTGTGCTGCGTGTGCACAGAATACAGACTTTTCACACACATCTTGAATTTGAAGTTCAGCAGAAGTGCCGTATGAAGCACGACACCTGCAGTGGAGCCAGTTATCTGTTGTATATTTTCTTGTTGAGGTGGTTTTCGGCTGCATTTCATATGTGGATCAGTCTGTAATGATGATATATGTTTAATATATAAGGATGTCCAGTTTGAAATCTGAAGCACTGGTAATGAGGTGTCATAAAACGACATGATGTCTTAATTATTGTTTTACATTGTATTTCATACAAAAACTTACTTTTCCACTATGTTTTCAGCTTTTGTTGAGCAAAAGGTCTGCAGAACTCTTACTTCCAATATTTCCAGCACTGATTGTTTCCTGCCTTCCTGATATTGCTGCTTTCCACTGTACGTCCTGTCATAAGAGACATTTTGATTTGAAACATGGTGACAGTGCAGTTAAATGTGACATACCGATGATCCAGGAATAATTCCTGCACCATTTTAGTTCTGCTGGATGTCAGCAGAGACCTGACTCAGTTGTGTCGCCTGGGGGAAGTTTAGGTTTGACTGGGACATGCAACCGCAGGAACAACGCTCCTCGACCGAGTCGGTGAATGGTGCTCAGGTGACGTTTCTCCTGAGCTGACAGAGACAAGGAGCTCTTCAAATGTTAGTCGTCACAGCTGCACTGCTGTGTTTACCTGCGCCTGTGTTCCTTTAAATAAATCACGTATGACGCACAAGCTTTACTGTTTCAGTTTACTGCTCTCACAGAAACCTAGTTTGTATAATTTGAATAATTAAATATATGAATATTAAGCAGTGGTCGTATAGTGCAGTGGAGGAGTACATTCAACCGTACCAACACATATGACCATTAGATGGCGCTCACTCACAGCAGGAGGCATTCTGTTTAAACTGAAGCTCAGTTTATTGTCCAGCCCATAATAGTTCAGCTCTCAGTAGACTGGATTGAAATAGTCTGCTGTGCTTCACCATTTCTTCATTACAGTTTAAAGTGAAATTCTTGAGTTATGCTTATAATGTTTGTAATAAGTTTGTTGTTACTGCAGCTTTTTATATCTTTTGGTTTTAACAAAATCTTACAGAAATGCTGATGTTTTTATCCCCAGCCATACTGAATGAAACAGGTAGTGATCAAAGCTGGGTTCTCATGCTTGGACGTGTCATTGTACAAATGTAAAACAACTCCGGAAATATATATTGTGTGTGACATCAGATGCAGTGGTCACATTTAAAGAGACTACATTTGGTTTTGTTTCATTCATTTCTTATTCCAATTAAAAGGTAGTGCAACATATGTCACATACAGTATATTTACATGCCTCTGTCTGCAAAATTTTATATAGTATTGAATTAGTATCCTGCATAAACATTCAACTGAATAGTAAAACAATTGTTAGCATGACATTTTACAATGCATTAATAAATCTTTTATTTTACTTGATGTATACCTAATTACTCCAGTGGCAAAGTCCAGACCTCCCGTACCTTCAACTACATGATTACTAATAAAAACGGTTCATAGTTACTGCAAGATAAATTCTATTAGGCCTAAACTGACAGCAGTTAAAAAGAGTCTCAAAGAATGAGCAAATAAGATAAAAGATAAATGAGAAAAAGAAGCATGAGAAACTCAGTCAAATCCCAGGTTACAACAATTAATTCAGCTTTATTGTTATTTATACATCACTGATACATTGTATTCTGGTGAAATAACTGGAAGAATTATCCATATTATTCTTTGTGATTCTCCACAAGGACACAAATACTGGTGTGGAAGACCAGAAAGGGGGGAAGAAAGCTCCTTAAAGGGGGAGGGTTACGTACTGTACACACTACCCTTCACCCACCGTCCCCTGCCTGTCAGAGGTCAGTCTGTCTGTATACCTACCTGTACCTACGGAGACTCGCCGCGAGGAGCCCTGCTACCACGTTAAACCACATTTAACCCCCCCCCCCCCCTTCCACCATAGAATAATCCTTTTTCACACACACAGAGCATTAGGGCATACCCTTATTGATATTGGTAGCAGCAAGCTTTCTACTAACAGTTAACATCTTAAAAGTCTAAACAAAAACAAAAAAGAAAAGTACTGTACAGCTACTGCTAAGAGAATCTAAGAACCTGGCCTTGACGCTTTTATACTAGATTAAAGTGCTAGATGCAACCCACCAAGCCACACTTTATTTTATATATATTCTATATATATATACACACACACATATATATATATATATATATATATATATGTGTGTATATATATGTATATATATTTATATCGCATCATGTATTTATATATATATATATAGGAACAAATCTACTATTTAAACATTAATTTACAGGGTAATATACAATATATTGTAACAGCTGAAACATCAGCACAAATTGATCACTGTCACACATAACAGCAAAATATATATGATTATAATAATCCATATATAATCATATATACCACTATATAATTGTCATATATGCATGTAAAACAGTTAACCACGTCTCAGGCTTTTCAAATGATACCCAGAAAAGCAACTGTGTATCAAGACGTAAAAGCTTTACAAGTTTCTCTCTTGAAAAGAGTGACAGGTGGCGGCAAAAGCGCCGCGACCCGCGGGTATTTGAGGTCACAGGACAGTTATTTGCATATTCCACAAATCTATTGCAACACGTTACTGTCTACAAACAGTACAGCCGGCATCCCGCAAGAGGAGCCGGTGTTAGCTGGACTCACACGTACACCCACTGAACAGAACATTACAACGATGGGTGATCTGGTTATAGCTATGTGCTTTCGGATGGTGTGCTATGACAGTGAACAACAGGAGGACTACAATACACAATACTCCATAAGTTTAGCCTCAGAAGACAACCCAAAACTGTACTGTAAAAAGACAACCCCCCCCCCCTCCTCAGGAAATATTCTCTTCTTGCTGAGTTAAGTGTCATCGTATCCTGCTGCTGACGTGTTTTGCCACAGATTGCGACTTTATTCTGACACGCCACCTTCACACTATGTATGGAATGTGTTCGGCTTGTCTCCTTTCTTCCCCTCTGACCACGTCTCTTTCTCTGACGGCACAGTGAGTAACATCCTACCACATCAACACAGTTCTTAGGGCTCTGAGAGGGTCTCTTGAGCGACTCCTTGAGGTTCAGATACACAATCTGGACCAATGGGGCAGTTTTCTCTTCTCACAGCAGTCCCAAACCTCAGCTGCCATCTTCTTCACCACCTCTGAGGACAGAAGAGCTCCGACGATTCTTCCCTTAAAAAGGCCTTATGATCCCTCCCCTGCTTCTCACTCCTCATCCCCCTGATACAACTCATCTCTCCATCACTTTCTCTGTTTTACACGCTTTCCCTAATCTGCAAAGACTCTGCACAAGGCTGTAACAAGATACACACAAAGGTAATTTTTCACAAAGAAATAAAAAAAGCTCCATAATAACTGCAGTAGTAATGCACAACAAGCATCCGATAGCTGGCTTCCGGCATGGGGAGCCCTGGTGATGTGCAGTTAGGTTTGGGACGTTGCCACTGTTCTAAAGGAGGAGGACTCCTCGGTTTGCGCTCTGCGGGACTCTGTTTTCTTTCCCCCTGTGGTGCACCGTTTTATTATTCAAAAGCCCAGACCTCTATGTCCTGCACGTAGAAATCCTCCTTCTTTGAGAGCATGGGGTTCCCAAATGTTTTACAGGAGTGACTCCTGCCGTGGTAAAGGTCTCCGTCCAACCACAGGCCAAACTCACCGCTGTAAGAGAATAAAACGAGGATCTCAAGGTACCAACATAACAATGTAACACAAAAGTGTTAAAAAAGATAAAACCCAGCCCTTGGCATGACGCCAATCAATACACAGCACTACGTCTCATTACAACTGTTAGATTTATGTTACATTATGTTCATTAAAAAGGAGCCAGGGCTCACCTTCCTCCACCGAAAGCTAAGGAATCCATGTCTCCCTTGATGAAGAACATGTTGTCCCCCGTCCATTTGTACACCTATTGCAGACACAATCGAGCAGACATTACAGGATAACACATCACATACTCAGTACCAGCATAACGTAATATTCTCTGACCAACAACCGTCTTTACTCCGATAAAAACAGAGCAGGCATGTTTACAGCAGCAGGATTCAATTATAACATCAGATAATTTATAGTTATAACTTTTAGACATAACCCAAACAAATGTTCATTTTTCTATACCCCTGATGCACCAACTATATCCTTGAAAGGGTTAATGCAACTGTGATTACAGTATATATAAGGATGTACAGATATCACCTTTAGGAGGTGCTATGTTAGCAAATAGTTGCCTATTAACACATCCAGCAGTCATTAAACAATGTTTGCACCCATTTGGAGTCCTGTTTTGTTCAACAGAGGAATATCTGGCTCTCTAGCTGCTAAATTCTCTGCTGTTTCCACCTGCTAGTTGTTAACTGTGTCTCCCTTTTACTGGGCAGAGCTGAGAGCTACTGGAGAGGCAGGTAATGGTTCTCTCTGGGCTCCTCATGACAAGAGCTATTTTGCCGTTACACAGTTATTTATGCAACAGATAATATAAAAACTTTGATTAGTGTAACCTTAAAGTCACATATACAAATGTTCAGCTGTATGCTTCAACTATATTGTACATTAACTACGATTTCAGCTAATATCTATTTTCATAACATCTTATGGGGGTGCTCACCTCAAACTCTGGATTGAAGGTGAAGAGGAACGTCTCTCCTGTGCCATAAAAGCCATCGCTGACTTTAAAGGGCTCAGAAGCTAACGCACCAAACACCTGGAGAGACAAGAGCAACAGATTATAGAGGCCTCTGGACATAATCTCAGAAATTACAGTAACAGAACATTAACAGGAAATCTATGTTAAAAAATGATGCTTCCATCATTTTACAGTGTGATGCTACAGTGTTTCTGTTGAGTCTGCATGTTACCTGGCCATCACTGTCCTTAATGACCATGAGCACTGGGGTGTCCTGGCCCTGCATGGTTCTGTACAGCGTCTTTATACTCATGCCATGTTTTGATGTGCCAAAGGCCAGTGTCCATGGGTACCCAATGGTCCGTGGTGGGAGATTCCTGGCAAGCTGTGGTTGGATATAATAACGAAAAAGGAAGGATGGAAGAAGAAAAAAGGTCACGAAACACAGAAAAGCCGCAGCAACCAATGCTCAATTACATCTGCGGTGACCTTTTAACATTGTCTGGTGTTTAAAGAAGAGTAACGGGGCTCCAGACACATAGAGAAGGCTCAAGAGAAACAGAGGTCCAGCACTCCCTGAGAGAGCCTGCTGCCCTGCTGCTGACAGACTGAAGGATTAACACTGGCTGTGGTGCACGGGGGGGATACAAAGCAGACAAAGGCGCAGGAAGTGAAGGACAGCGTATGCTTAATTTGAATGGACAGATTGGGGAAAGAAAAAAAAAAGACTAAAATATGACATTAGGTTACATTTTTAACACAGTGCAGCCACACAAAGGCCTTTAATGGTCTGTTCACTCTCCAATGATTCGTGAGTTCCTTCGACCTTTTACTGTTGGTTCAGCACGTCCGTGTAATCAAGTAGGCTAGAAATGGCGCCATGAGGAAAAGGGCCCTGACTGGGCTCTCCTCCTCCTCCTTCCATCCTCATGGTGATTAAAAGAAAACTTCCTACTGGCAATCTTTCGGACAATGTGCCAACTGAGACTCATTTAGAGCTCTGTGTGTGTGTGTTAATCTGTGATGCCTGCGAGGCATACAGCACACCTCAATCAACAACAAAGGCTGGTGCCTCAGAAATGTTTGTTTCATGCGTGTCTCACAGGTGCTGTCTTTCTCTTTGATTATTTGTGACAGTTTATGCTGGTGTTGTCTTCAAATAAATGACTTACAATCCATTTCCATTTTAAATAATCCAGCATACAATAAATCTAATGATTATGTTCATGTTCTCTGAATTAATTACAAACCATATATGGAATTTGTTGCCCAAAACTTTGGGCAGAGCAACCTACTAAACACAGTTTACTGGTTTCCATTCCAGATGAAAGGAATTATCAGGTCACCTACAACGCTACTCTTATCAGCAACTGCATTGCCAAACCCCCTCAAATGACAGGTGGGCAGATGTGTAATTGTTATTACAGCAGTGAATCTATTTGTTTCCTAACTACTTTGTAAGCAAACAAAATGTACACAGCTCTGATGCCACAGAAAATGGTCTGAGCATTCTGAGCTATTATCACTTAAACATAATGGGTTATTGTTTTTAGATAGTGGACAAAAAATGTACAAAACCAAAGTATAAAAATCTTATTCTGGAAAGTTTGACATGGTTGTACATTGTTACTTGCTTAGACTTGCATGTGTAATGCTGCATCACCACAGGTTTGCACAGCAGCCTGTACCTTCTCTATCTGGTCAGCCTCCAGGAGGTCACTGGGCTCTCTGAGGTTTGGTTTGAATGTGTCAGGCTCCACCTCTGTCTTGATGGAGGTTCCATGTTTGGAGTTCACCTCCTCCTTAGTGGTGATCTGAAAGGACAAATAAATGTCAGATATGCATTGCACATGAACAACTAGTGGTTAAACTTGACACACTGTCATACATCTAGTATTTTGATCTGCATCATATCAGGCTACTGATACAACAGGTAAAACTAGTCCGTTTTTTTAGCCGGTAACCACCAACAAGCTGAAACCTGTGATGGGCTGAGATAGATTTTAAACTGTGTGAAACTGGAGTATATAAATATGGGAACAGTAATGAAAAATAGGAGAAAAGGTGACACTGCACAGGTCTAGCATCAGTGCTGGTTGGCAGGGATAAGATAATAAAACTTTCAGCTTTAGCCTAACCTCATCAACAAAATCTCAACTTTTAACATTTGTGGCTTTTGAATCTAGCAGTTTCCCTGCTAAATTGTAACAGTGTTTTCTAGCAACACACTGGTCATTCAACAATTTGATGATGGCAGCTGAATATCTTCCTGACACTCTCCAATGCCAGATGACTAGGATTGGTTTGGCAGAACTGGGGTGGGGGTGTTGGCAGAGACGCTGTCTGGGAGAGGAGAATGCAAAGTGAATAGGAAATTAAGCCAATGAATAATTTGCACTCCACTGTTTGACATTTTCTCTGACCAACGACTGTTTGGGTTATTTATCTTTCTCGATAACAGAGGCTGATTGTGCCGCTGCTTCGTCACTGGTGGCTGGGTTGCTCTCGTGTTTCAGTTCTCTTTCTGAACAGGGCCTACCTGCATTGTCCTTAGAATGCATCATTCACCCTATCAGGGGAGTCTTACTTCCACCCTCCTCACGTCACATGCCATTTTCTTTGTCCTTCAACATTCTGACCATCTCTTGCTGAGTCCTCATGCAGCCCAAGAAAATGGGGAATCTCATACAGATATACCCATTTCTGTGTTAGCTATATAAAAACATATAGAGTCTTTAGCAAGCACAAACAGCTTTCAAAGCTAACTAACAACCAGACTACTTCAGTGGGTTGAAGCACTATAAACATCATGACACGTCTAAAAAGGAAAGCCTGACACATGGAGATAAGACTGCTTTCACGTGAAAACCTCATCACTCCAAACAAGCCAACTGCTCTGTAATGAACTGATAAAAATGTTTTCATTAAAACTGAGCCTTTACAAAAAAGTTTTGATCACGTTTGGTTACTCAGACGCTTGTGAAGCATATTTCATCAATTTGAAAATGTGTGTTTTTTTATGTTAGTATGCAAAAGCAGCAGCTAAAGTCTGCAGTATGGAGTCTTAAAAGAAGAGCATGTTGGTGCAAAGAGCAGCAGGGCTGGGCTGGGCAGTGCAGAGAGGGGGGGGGGTCAGACAGCGCAGTCAGGGCACCTGGAGTCGTTTGCAGAGCGAGCGCAGATCTTCACTGTTTAGAGCATCAATCCGACGGTGGTACTCTGTCAGAGACACTACCTGGTTGTACAAAGACAGGAACAGGTGGAACATAAAAACTCTGCCAGTTCTGGTGTGGGCCATGTAGAGGAAAGGATATGTTTTTGGAAGAAATAGTGTGCACTAGGTAAACTTAAAAGTCATCTTTAAAACAAGGCAGATTTAGAGGCCACTATTTACAAGAATTTACTTGTGAGTGAATGGGGTCCCTCACAGCACTCAGTCATTTTGCATGTTTGTGTAATATGTTTAACATTACTGCTACTAGATGCTGAGCTTATACTAAGAAGGTTCAACAAATTTGTTGATTTGGACTTATTCAGTGAGAATCTTACACCAAGTTGCAGCGGCAGAAAGCAAACCTTTGATCAGCTAACCTTTCTTTAAAGCCAAGCCAAAATGCAAAACACAAACACACACATACAATTGAGGAACAAGGTCCAGCCGATGCAACAACAATCTGTGAACATTAAACCACTCTCTTGTTAGTCAGGAACAAAATCCACAAAACTACAACCCAGACAGCCCAACACAATGACCTGCAAAGCATGGCTACATTCCAGCAAAGTTGCACCCCACGCTGTTGCATACTCCACTGAGAGCTGCTGCCTCTGTCTCTGTTCTGCCACTGAACAAAGGTTGGCGTTGAGTAGTCCACTGTGTGCGACTACAGGAAGGATGTCTAAACCCTTGTGCACGAGATAAACATACATAGGCAAATATGCACAGGACTACGTTTTAACAATTATTTGATCTTCAAGCAAGGTTTTATTAAACTATCACTGCACTGAAGTTATATGCCTGTTTTACACACCGTGTTGTTTCTGGTGTAAGTAACTTTTTTGGTAACAAGCTGTCTCTTTGCAGCTCTCAATAATGAAGCAGAGAGTGCAACTACAGCTCTCATAAAAAATGCATCTGTGCCTCACCTACTAAGGTAGTACCACACAAAACAGGTAAGCTAGCAGCATGCTAGCCTGCTCCAGAAACACACTTTTTTAATGTGAATCAAATGCTGTTTATCAAATGAGATCAGTGTCATTAGCAAGGTAACCTTTAGATTTGGATGTAACCAGTGGGTTAAATATGGCATCATACAGCACAATTCAGTCGTGTAACGAGCTATACGCCACATTTCATATTATACCTGCTCATTCGTAAAAATGTCTTGTAATTAAACGATATTTATTAATACTACCGTTATGAGGGCTGCATCCCTTAGTTAACTGCAACCTAATGTTAGCTCTGGAAACTTTCACACAGCTTACACAGACCCGCACAGCCAGATGAGAGCAGTATCCTGACTGACAAATACTGACAAGATAGTGGCCACTTTGTTTAAACCCAGTCACTGGACCAGACCGACTAAAGGGATAGCCGGCTAGTTAGCTTTCTAGCGAGCTAGCATGGCTTGCTAACAACAACAACATGATAACATGCAAGAATATACATCGCCGCGAAGCGAAAACGTGAACTACACACAAGCAACATACACATGTATACTTAGGGGTCAGTCGTTTCTCCTGGTCATTCACCCTCCTAGAAAACATGTTTTGCTTTCTGGGTGAGCTGCAAAGCTAGAAAGTCACATTACAGATCCTTCAAGTTCTTCCCGTGTCGCCCCGAAACAGGCAGCCGGAGTTGGAATAAAGCCTGGCAGCCTGCTTGACTAAAATAGAAACATTTTTTTCCAAAGGGGTCTCTACACGGTAGCATTTGTGTGACATCGCTAAAAGCCAATAACAACGCGGGACAGCAGTAAAACCGGCTCCCTATTGGTTAAAAACGATGATCCCTTCCCATACCCGACATGATTTAAAGGTACAGTACCGGCACCATGACGGAGGTATACTTTCTATAGATGTTGATTCTATTTCTTGGGAAAAAAAATCTCGTTAATAAAACATGTTTTGTTTCCTGAAAGCCACACTAAGGTGCTGGTTAAAATTAAATATAAAAAATATATATACATATAAGTGGCAGGTTCCTATTTACTTATTCAAATGTAATGGAGCCTCTGTTTGGCAGACGTCCTGGGACAAACAAATCAGTCCACTTTGTTTCCTACATCATTCATTTACATTAAATTTTAAAGCCACTGATTCCATTGTATCAATTTCCACATTTTCATTACAGACTTAAAACAATCACATCTGACCAACCCATGCAGGATGTACATGGTGTGGCAACGTGCAATGAAATTTGTGTACATCTAGATGGAAACCCTCTTCTATGCTTCCTAGTTATACTTCCACATTCTCTCTACACAGATGTTATTCTGACAAAAAAAGGAAGAAAGACTGAACCCACATTAGCAACAAAAGAGTAGAGGATTTCATAGCAAAAATAATTTATTCACGCAGTGATTACATTCCCTGCACATGTTGACCAACACATAATCGTGTGCCATTCAGCAAAAAAAGTTGCCAAATGCTGACCAACACCAGCGACAACCACACAGCATGTGATGACACTACAATGACTAAGAAGAGTTAACAATTACACAAACATGCAAAACACTTTGGTTGGAAGTTCAGTGTAGCGCATTTCCAAGCAAAGCAAGTGCTAACACAACTTACATAACTTGCATGTGACTGAAAGTTCACACAAAAACATGTACCATCAGAACCAAGAAATACGCTGCAGTACACGTAAGTGCAAAATACAAAAGCAGAATAACAAAAATAAAACACTTACACAGTAAAAACGTCAGCACAATACATTTAAACTGCATAGTCAAAGAAAATCAACACAATTATTTAACATGTAATTTAAAATAAACTCAACAATACACCACATCAGATTCTGAATTCACAGGTTATGGATTAATCCACAGTGGAGAACTACAGTTAATCCATGTCTGTGAGGCTCGACACAGCTCAGTAATACAGACAGTGAGCAATTTTAGCTTTGTAGACCTTACCTCCCATTCCTTGACGTTGAGGTCAGTGATGGGCTCGTCCTGTGCCGTATCCGACACCTCATTCTTTTTGACAACCCTAAACCCAGGCTCTTGTCCCATTCCCCTGACCCCCTCACCGTACATGTCCGGGCTCCACTGCATGAAGAATACATACAGATGATCTGACCTGGAAGCAAAGAAATGGACAAAAGAGGCTTAGCCCATAAATCTAGATATTTTTTAGATGTAGACATTAATAAAGACCCTCGTCTCCTTTCTGCTAGTATTGCTGAACTGCTGTACTTTTATCACTCTGCTTTGGTCTGTGTGAATCCTTGTAAAGAAAAGTATGGAAACTTTATTTTAACAAATAATCATAATAAATGACGTAGAATACGTAGATTAATGTACATAGTTTAACCTGCATAGTAAAATGAATTTGCTGACTATCTGGAGGTTGTGCAACAAGCAGTAAATGCTTTAGATAACAGCTGCATATCTGGAAGCCTCACTTTTTTCAGCTTTCAGCTACACTTGTTTTGTCTTTGCAGTTGACTCCAATGATCCACAATTTTGTTGGACTCTCTGTACAATGACAAGAAAGCCTATTGTATTCTATCAATTCATTGATTCAAGCAGCTTTAAATTAACATATACCGGATAACATGGTTCCTCAAAGCAGGGAGGTCTAATAGTAATGATAATAGATGTGTTTGTGATCTTGCGTGGCTCTCCTATATAGAAGTTAAAAATAGAGAACACAGCCTGTGTCATGTCCTCGCTATGGCTGGTAGACATGAACGAGCTGTGGCAGACGCAGTAGGTTCAGCTGTGTTCAGTGTCAGGGTCAGTGTACGGCTCATTCACCAGCCTCCCTTCCTTCCCACACCATTGCCATGACACTTAAATCATGCAGGTTGACTCCCATCTAGGTCAAGCTGCAGGGAATCTAGCATTGTCTGAACAGAAAGGACTACAAACTGCTGAGTTGTAAGGGTATGATCACTCCTCCCACGCACCGTAGCCATCTTGAAATGCCAAGAAAAAAAAGAGCAGTAACATGTACTCTGTCCTGCATTACTAGCTTTAAATCTGCACGTCTCTGGGCTATCATCCCCAAGAGCAACGTGCGTCACAGCAAACGTGTTTTCCAGGGGAGAAATGCTGCAGCTAAGCAACCTGTGGACGGGGAAAACATGCAAGACTTCAGAAGCTGATGGTAACAATGAAGAGGGGGGGTTCAGTGACATTTATGGACTAAGACACTGGACACACTGTGGAAACCCGAAGCACTTATGGTACCATGACTAAATAAAAACGACACGGCTGTTTGTCTGATTCAAATGTGATTAGGAGCCTGCGAGAGCACCATAGTTGTTGTTGCTGTACAGGTATAGACACACACTGAAAGCAGGAAATGTGCTGCACTACTCAGGTCAAACAACCAATCAGATTTTCCTTGTGAAATGATTTACATTTCTGTTTCATTGTCTTCAAAAAGACAATGAAACAGAAAGTAACTGCTGATGTGGCAACTGCACGTCCAGACAGACAGAAGTCAAAACTATGCCCAGTTGATACACATTTTACTGCAGGCCAGACTTCATCAACATTTTTGTAGATGAAATGTGTTCACCATTCAGGAAAACACAAGCTCAGAGAGGACAACATGGAGAATTTCCTGCAACACACCCCTCTCGCATGGACAGTATGTGTACCCCAGTGTAGGAATAAAGTGCCTGTGTCTGTTTCCCTGCAGAGTGAATGAATAATAAATCATTTCACTGTCAGAGAGAGACAGCACAGAGAAATGGGCAGAAGCCGCAGTGGGAGTCCGACCTGACAAAGAAATGCATATTTGATTGGTTTCAACTAATAAAAGGGATGAAAGTGAGGCGCCTTAGTAACTCAGTCCCAGACTATTGTGGTTTGTTGGGGATTTATGAGAATCACATGGGCTACTTATTTCATTTTTCAAAAGTCTTCTGTTTTAATATCATATCATTAGGGAGGAGGTGAGTCTGTTATTTATGCTACCACAGGAATGATGTGATTGTATTCAAAGGCACTGTGGCCAGGGTTAGTGGGAGGCAGAAGCAGAGGCACTGACCTCTCCTGTGGCACAGCAAACCAGTACTCGTGCTTCTTGCCCTGCTGGGCATACTGCTGCATGGATGCGCTGGCATTGGAAACAAATGTCTTCTTCATGGGCTTCCCCACCCGCAGACACAGGAACTTGTGAGAGCGATGCTTTTGCCTCTCTGCAGACTCCGGACCTGGCAAAGGAAATTCACATGGTCAGTGAATCATAAGCACTAATATGGCTTAAATGCAATAATATCAAGACACAGTTTTAAAGGAACAGCTTGACATTTGGGAAATAATCATTTACTTTTTTTTGCCAAGAATAAGATGAAGAACCCTATCCAATCTCATTAAGATACATTGGCCAGTTAGCTTAACTTAGTCTAAAGACTGCAAACATCTCCGACCGTGAGCTTTAGAGGTGCTGATAGGCAGATTTTTGCTACCTTTTCATGGAACCAGGACTGCTGTCCCCCATGTTTCCAGTCCTGATATTGAGCACCGTCAAACCAGTCAATGGCTATAGTTTTATATTTATAAGTATACACCTCATCATTTTACTCTTCAAAATTGATAATATGAAAACACATATGGACAAAGGCCAAACAGTTCCCTTGAAAACAAGCATTTAGTTCTGTATCAAATGTCTAAAATCAAAAAAAAAAAACACATCTTCTTGATTATCTGTGTATATTCTATTCACAGTACTTGTATTTTATGTTTCTGACCTAGTTCTCTCTTGTCTGTTTACTGGCTTCAGCTGGCATTAGTCATTTTGTTGCAGAATAATCCCAGACGACGGAAACAAATAGAGTAGCACACCATAATTGATTGTGGCACTGAGGCTTCTGCCTATGGTACATGATCAATGGCCTATTACAAGCGCCAGGAAGCTGAATGAGATCACTGTGCCAGTGACATTACAGGGGCAGTAATCATGACGGACTAAATACTATTCCTTTTATTGTTGATATGCATTCATTAGGTATTAATATAGCTTGTTCTTTAGGTTACTGTTGATACCTGTGAGGATTGTGCTAAAGTAAACAGAATAAAGGGCAGAACTGCAGTTTTTGCAGCACGACTCTCTCTGTCCCTGGGACAGTAATTGCCACAGAGAAATTTCTAAGTTGTTCCTCCACTGACTTGGCTTCTTGGGAAGAACAGAGACCTTTGAGGAATCATAACAACGTTAAAGTGGTGGACACAAAAAGAGAGTTGATGAATGTGACTGACTGAGGTCACTGTCAGATAACTAGGAAAGAACTGCACCAACCAGATACTGTAAGTTTTAGCCTAAAGCTGTAACAAGTAACTGCATATATTTCTTCATATTTCTAGAGTTACTGATTTCAGTACACTGAACAGACAAAGCTCCACAGTGGTTAACCTGCTACCTTTAAAATGTTATGACAATGTGCTAATTAAACTGAGTTTTCTGGCTGAAACTTTTACTTACTTCTTATGTCACATTTCCCAATATCATAATATTGCTTAGTAGCAATATTCTGCTGCAAGCTTGAGGTACAGTCACATTTATAACTGCTGAACGATGGCTGCAAATTTATTTATGTATACAATGCCACAATTTTTCACACATTTCTGCTTCATTTTATGAAACACAAATTGTGCTTTTAAATATTTCTACGTCCTTAAACCTTCTTTTCATTTCCAGGTTTACAAGTAAATATCACAGATTTTCCATGTATATATAATTTGGTTTTGTGTGTTGCCAGCAGATGTGTTGTTTTGTTGTTGATGTCTGATATACAAATTGGGAAGGGCCAAATGTTTGCAGTGACCAGAAATAAAACCAATACAGTGACTAACTAGCTGTAGCTGAAAGGTTAAATCATTTAAAATCACTTGTGTTATCCTTTAATCTTTACATGTCACTGAACACAAAATACACTTTTTTCCAGTCAAAGTGTCAAAAGCCATGTAAAGTAAAAACCAGAGGATGTTAAATATAAATATGGCCACACTGAATACTTTGTCAGTAGCTGTTTTGATGTTGGATTTAATTGTCACCGTGTCTCTCCTTTGGATGGTGTAGGTGTGTTTGTGGCATTGTGGTGTTTGATAGGCTTTAGCTTATCGCCCAGAGGAATGGCCCAGACCACCAGAGCCAGAGATGAAAGAGCTGTGTAAAGCTTCTAAAACCCAGCTAGCTCCACCACGGTGATAACAGCTGAGAGACGCTGCCAATCCCTTCGTCTTTACATTCCAATTACCAGCACCAAGGCAGAGTGGAAACGAAAAGGTTATCAGGAACCAACACGAGAGACGTGATCTTGAAGCCGCCAGTGAGGAGAAAAACTCGGACTTTGATACTTTTCAGAAGAATATAGATGTTGAGTCTCAGCTAAAAACAACACGAGGTCAGATTCGCCAAATCAAATGTTTGATTTGTCCTTTTAAAGGTGTAAACTTCTATATTTTTAACTGTGATTAAAGAAGTGTGTTTACCCTCTGTAGAATTCTGTGTCTGAGTCTCTTCCACATTTTGCCTCTCCTCCTTGCCTTGTTGCATAGTGTCCATTTTGGAGATGTCTGTCCCCTCGTTAGTCTCCCCCTGTGAACTGGCTGACAAAGATGTGGTGTTTGTGGCACCAGGGTTGGCTGAGCTTTGGGACCCTGGGCGAGAGTTGCTGCTGCTGAGACCCTGGGCCTGGCTAGTGCTGCTGCTGGTGGTTGTAGGTGTGCTTGGTGGCTTCTCTACACTAAGCTGCTTGGATCCAGTGGAGGACTGGGTATCATTTTCTGTGGCAGTGTCTGGAGGATTGTCCTCTGCTTTCTCCACTGTGGGCTCCTCTGGCTGGCTGACCGAGCCGTGGGCACTGCCTGGGGCCTGGGAGCTGGTGCTGACGGCCCCCACCCGGGTGACAGTCTGCACTGACTCTGTGGAGGTGCCAGAAGACTTGTCCTGGTGGAGGTCCTCGTTAGACGCTTGCTCCTCCTCGCGTATGGGGGACAGCTCTGACTCAGTGAAAACGTCTTCAGAGATGGATCCCTCAGTGCTGCGCGGGGCTGTGCTGCCACTGTCATTGGCCCCTGGCTCCCTTAGCCGCTGCTCTGGGTCCTTCTGCTGGGAAGGATGTCTCTCAACTGGCAGAGGCTCCAGGTCACTGGAAATATGAAAAAGAAATATTTCCATCATGTTCTACATGTATATGACACCGGTAGGTATACTGACTGTGTAATTCATAAGAGGATTAAAATTTATAAGAACTTTACACTATACAGAGACTTTAACTAAGTTGGATTATTGGAAATGTAGGATACAGAGATTTTGGAGCTTGCCCCCAAATAAAAGTAAGCGTACGTCAGTTTCTGTATCAATTTGAATCATTTTTTACTCAGACCTCGACAACATAAAAATATCCTGAACTCTAAGGATGTACTCCATTTTATGTAACTAAAATCTTATTAAATGCAAATAAAAATGTTATTTGTTGTTTCAAACACTCATATAAAACCATCACACTTCACAGAATTAAATCCTGCGGGCACTTGTTGCTCAGCTGTGTGTTCAGACAGAAAGAGAGAGAGGTCAACAGTGAGAGAGAGACAATGGGCCACAGATGAGAAAACAGCTGGGCCTGGCATGAAAACCAGTTATTTGCCAGCTCCGTGGGCAACGCTCAACCAGCTAAATACAGCTCTGACCAGACTGAGCGAACAGAAAAAAAGGGACTCCACAGGGTTCCTAATGATACACCGTACTTGTTAATGCATTCATTTGGTTTAAACAACAACATTAGAACAAGCACAGAAAAAAAAAAAAGACAAATCTGTGGGATGAAACACAAGTGAATCCTCTAAAGTAGCTGCTTCCTACTGCATGAAGAGAGGTGAGCAATCAACAACGTAGGAGGGTGAAGGCATACTTCATTAACCCTGGTGTAACTGCTGTTTACTTTCTATTCTAGTATGTGTGTTTGTGTGTGTGTGTGTGTGTGTGGGGGGGGGTTAAACTGTCAGGTAGTTGTAGTCTGACCATGGGTGCAGCAGAGTATAATTGATGACAGTGAGTTGGGTGCATGTCTGTGAGAATAGGAGTGGGAGAATGGCTAATAGAGCTAAACTATAAGCATAAATGTAAATCAGTGTTAGCTTCTATAGCTGCAGATTTTCAATAATTGTATACGCAGTAAAGTGTCAATTATTCCTCTTACTCAGGTACAGCCTCTCTGATCTTGGGGTTGGTGATCTCCTTGTAGATGGCAGCAGACTGCACCTCCTCCAGAGGACACATGATGCCGTACTCCTCGCATCCGTTTGCCTGAACAAGGGGGTCCATCCGGTGAGGGTCGAACATGATGTTGTTGGGCGTCACCAGCAACACCCCGCTTACTGCACCCTGACCGCAACACAGAAAATGGGGAGAGTTGAGTAAGAACCATGAGATCCATCACCACTCTTACTACAGAAAATGAAAAACATAAATAAAACAAAACAAAACCTAATCAAAAGCATTTCTGCCACATAACCAACAGCAGGTCAAATCTCTTTGAGGCCACAAATGTGCTAAATCAAGTAGACGTTATTAACTGGCAGCTCTGACCACTTCAGTGCTTTCATTTGGTACTTGGGAGTGAATCAGCAGTGGTTCAATACCATGGATCTGTGTGTGTATATGGAGAGAGAGAGAGGAACACACACACACACACACACACACACACACACACACACACACACACACACACACACACACACACACACACACACACACCAATGGCCCAGCTGGGTAGAGTCTGTGGGTATTTCAGTCCAAAATGTCCTGTTAGCTGGCTGCCATCCTGCCTGATCAACCTCACACACAGCAAATTGTGCCAGTGTTTTCAGGGGTCAAATGTACCACAAGTCACAATGAGGCTGCTATCACCATGTTTCTTTATTTTCTTATCTGTTTTTTTCAGATTTGTCATGATTGGATTTAGTTAAAAAGAGAAAAAAACATTTATTCTTGTCTGCCCAACCATGTCCTAAAACTATTCAATTAAGAAAATAGTGAGTGTAGTTTGTGATTCATATCAAATGCTTTTTGATGTAATGACTTTCTTCTGCTTTAGCTAATGATTCTGTATGTTTCTGAGAATAATCCATATCCAATTATATTATATTATATTATATTATATTATATTATACCAGTGTACTTTTTCTGCTATTCTGGCTTTTCATATTTCTGGTACTGTGAAAGTTCAAAATAGTAAGTCTAGAGAGAACCACTTGATATATAATATATATATCAAGATATATAAATGCAAAATACACTTGATTTAGTCATTTAAGTAGAGTAATATTATTTTAATTAGTCTAATAGTTTCTCATTAACAGCCAGTCCTCGAGGTATGCTGAGTATCTGCTGCTGGCGGCTCGCCTCAGTATTTAGCTGGATTCTTTGATGATTTAAGGTAACCCTACTGTAGTTTGGTCTCTCATGTATGATCATTAAATGTGAATAATATAGCTTCATCTGCGCATAAAAATATGGATTAGATATATAAATTAGAATTCGCCTTTACTCTTACCTTTTCATCAGTGATATACTTGCAGTTGATCTTAAGAAACTTCTCTGTAAGGGCCTCTTCCTCCTCGGAGGTGGATGACACCACTCTGGATTGGCGCAGGGTAGAGAAGACTGGGGGATGAATGCCTTCTGGTCTGGGGGGGCCATCGGAGTCCTGGAGGAGAGAGAAGGTGACTATTGTAGTTTATACATAGTTACAGATAAATGAAATGAAGTTGGACCTAAACTGATAGGCTGCCTACAAATAAACATCTCTGGATGCATCGTGTCTAAATCTCTAAACAGCATTAGACCAAACAGATTACATAATAATCACTGTCAAACAGGAATAGCTCGGTTCACTAGGCAATACATGGTGTTACTAATTTGTGTCTTATTTTATCAAACTTGTGTTGAGTCTCTGAGCTATCTATATATACGAGCAGATTTTCTGCACAGCGGGACAATCAGGTTAAAAGAAACCCAACGATGAGCCAGATAAATGCGCCTCCTGTGTGCCTGAGCTTTACAATGGTAATTAGGAGAAAAACATTCATAAGAGACTGACTCTTTAATTATTGTCTTATTTATTTATTTAGTAATGTTTTTGCCTGACTGAATGCCTTGTTAGTGTTATTTTATTACAGCTTTATGTTTATGTCTACAGCAGGTTTTGGAACTACTGAATAAGAGGGTCGTGCAGGTCAGGGTATTTCCATAAAGATAATAAAGACAACACTTTAACTGCAATCATAGTCACAGGAACTAGCGACAAGCTTGTGCTTCTTCATCTAAATCATGGTAACTCTAAAGTCTCACACATGGTGTGTTTCCTGGGCTGGAAACAGGAACTGTGGTGGCATCTTGCCATGAGAGCGGAGACTGACTCAAGTCTCTCTGAATAACTGTCCGCAGGGTCAAATGTCTGACTGGGAGACACTTTGTAGGACAGAGCTGACCGCTGGTGTGATTGATTGCACCTTGCAGGATGGACTCCATGTGACACTGAATGACTGCTGGAAGAAACAGGTCAGATTGGGAAGATGAGAAGCACTGAGGGAAAGAAGAAACAGCGATAAGAAGTGAGAAGAAAGTGCAGCAGAAGTGACGAAGCGGTGGACAGCTGCTGCGGAGAAATACGAAGACAGGGAGATAAAGACAGCTAAAGGCAAGGAAAGTGAGTGACTGGTGTGAGCACGAAGAACAAATGGGAAAAGGAGGACAAAGAAGAGTGTGTGGGAGTTCAAATCAAGGGGGATTTTGACCTGGAGGGGCGAACTTCAAGAGCTAATGGTGAAGTGAAGTGAAGAGCGGTGAAAAGCTACAGTAACAGTGAAGAGCTTAGAGAAAAGAGCCTGAGCTGTTAACAACTGTCTGCTGTCCTCCTGACACCCACCCCCAACGCCTCCCCCTCTCTGTCTCCCAGCGCAGTCCACAAACAGCCTGCAGCTTCTGACCCACACCGACACACACAGCACAGACACTCGCCAGCCATAGAAGGCTGAGGGTGGGGGGGCGGTGGCCAATCTGTTCCAGCCAAAACAAGCCTCTCCAGGAGAGAGAGAGAGAGAGAATAGCAACCTAAAAATGCAGACCGGAGATAATGGGGGAGAGGGATTGGAGCCGAAAATAAAGTTTCAAGAACATCCTTGAAACAAACGCGAGAGCACCTATTGTTCATGAATGTATCCAAAGCCCAGCTGAGGACTGTGTGTAGGAATTTAACCTGCTCGTCATCCACTTAAACTGAACACACGTCGCCTACGCGACTGCACTTCGCCGTTCCACTTCTCAGCAAGTCAACTTCCCGGTGACTCATTGAAGCTGGCCCTCCCACTTCCAAGGTTAAATATGTAAAGAAAAAACAACCTATTCTCCAATAAAAAAAAATATAAGTGAACACACTTCACTAGAACACACCTGGGAACAGGAACACACACATGCTACCCACACCTGGGCAGAATGATGGCCTGTTTAATTGAAATGCATAACAAACACTGTCTTGCATTCCCTGTCATTACATCTGGCACATGTTAGAAAGAGGCGGCATGTGTTGGAAACAAAATAACACTCATCGCATGTCCCACAGAGTCACATGAGAGAGGACTCTGAAGACACACTTGCTGCCCATCTGCTGAAAGCTGTTCGCTCATGAAGCGACACCAAGTTTCTTTTGGAGTTTTGCCGAATGTCGACATTATTCTAACAAAGAATAATGTTTCACATTCATTCAGTCGCACTTTATGCTGCTGTGTGGGCATTTGACCGTCTGAAATCAAGAATAAACGCAGTGAAAAGATGAATCAACAGTCATTTCAACTTTGTAACTTTTCAACTTTTTTTTAGCTGTGACATATTTTCGTGATCACAATCAGACTCTGTCTCAGTAGGTCACGGCCTGTGCATTAGGCCTTCTAGAGGTGGTCAGAAAAGCATCGCCTGATCCAACTATCCACACGTTTCACACATTTAAATGAGCGGCCAACGTCGCCCTCCTCTCTGTTCTGACTACCTGTGCTGCTTCCTCCTTTCCTGCTACATGCTGCTACTGGCTGCTTGTGCTGCGTTTGCTCCAAACACTCCACCTGTCCTGGTTTGTACACAATGCTTGCTTTGTAAATGAATTTTCCAGTAATATAAAGTGTATCTTTGAGGGGATCATTGCACGCTTGCATGCTGTCCGTACTGTGAAATACCATATAACCATTACTACGACAACAGTTTTACCTTTAAGGCTTAAAGGTTCTTAGATAAAGTTTGTGAAGTGGTGATTTGAGCTATAGTAAAATGCTAATGTCACCATGCTACTGTAACATGCTCACAATGACAATACCAACATGCTGATGTTTGGCAAGGTAATGGCGAGGTGATGCTCACCATATTCACTAGCTTTGTTAACAAGCACTAAACACAAATGCTGCCTTCAGAAAAGTGGGAAAAACAGAAACAAACACCTGTTACTCAGACTTACTGTTTACACCGTGCAGCAGGATGGTTAGCCTCTCTGCCTGGATTAGCGTCTGTGTTTGTGTTAGCTGGTGTATTGTCTGCAGCAGTTCATTGCCAAGTGAAACTAGTTACAGCCAGTGTTCAACTCATTTTAAATCAGCAGAATCGACTGTGTCAGCGCTAAAATGGGGATTTAATTTGATTCAAAGGAACATATTTAATTCAGGCTGACCTTTCAAATCTCAGGTTTACATCCTGCATGTTGCATCATATGCATCTTACATGGACACAAAGTCACTAAGGTATTTCTCACTAATTTCAGCTATAACTGTATACAAACACTTAACAGGATAAAAATATGTGCAGAACCCAGACATTGTCTTCTATCACTTTTCTTTTCTTTTTAGTTTTTTTTCACTCTAATAATTATCTGGACATATATTCTGATTATGCCTTTTTAACTTCAGCTATTTTGCAATCTGTAACTTTGGTAAATGGCACTAAATCTAATAGGCCTATATAAAACTGTGTTGTGATAAAGAGATTATCATCAGGATTATAGAGAGAAAACCCAAATGTGTTAGGTACAGTGGTATACTCTACATACAGTTAAAAAAGTATTGTGCCAACACAGTCATTCCTTTCTGCCTTCTTTGACTTCATCTGAGGTCAGCCACGACTCGCCTGCATCCTGAAGTGACCAGATTCCAGGAAGTGTTGGAAACAGGATTTTTTCATTGTGTGACATCAAAGGCAGAGAAGGAGCAGAGTGCAGTGAAGTGGAATGGCTACTGCACTAAAATCCAAAGATGAAAGAGCTGCTGAGCTGCCTTCACTTGTGAGGAACTGCTGAGGGAGGGGGGCAGGGGAGATGAGGGAAGGTTGAGAAAAGTACAGTGGGTGTGCAGGACGAGAAAGGCCGAAGGTGTGTTCTCTCTGTAAAAGACCTGATATGGCCACTAGGAGGCTTGTTTCAGAGGGGGCTTTTTAGAGGTGCATGAAGGACAGCGTCACAATAATGTACTGTAGAGAAACCTGACACTGATGCTGGGGACAGGAGATGGCTGTAACAGTGTTAGATGATAGCTGTGGTGGGGCTGCAGAAATCAATATCCTTTTAATTTCCAACCAATATTTCTCTCCTCACTCACAGTTAAACATAGGAGAGAAAAACACATCTGGAAAGAGGCTGTTGTGTCCAGGATATCATGGGTGAATATAAAGTGAAGGAAAAAGGGATACGCTGTAAATATGGGAGTCTAACATGTCATTAAAACACTGTATAGGTAAAAGTTACGTTTTCCATAATATGTGAATTTTCTGAAAGAAAATATAGATGGTAGTTGCCTTCAGTTCTATTTAATAATAGTGAATAATAGAGATTTCAGAGACGAAGTCTGCAGACGCCACCTGGCTTTGACCTTGACAGACACACAGTGAAATCAAAAATCAATCCATAGCTCCACCTTGTGGGCATGGTCGCTTTCTGCAAAAGAAACCAGATATCATCAAGAACAATGTCTACTGTTCGTATCAAGAATAACATCCCAGAATCATGCAGCCATTGTAATAAACCAGCCACAAGATTGTCAGTGAGATTTAGCAGGTTTAGTCGGTTCAGGAAATAAGGAGATGACCACTGAGTGAGATCAGCACAAATGTACCTATGTGGCAGCGGATATATTAATTAATAGACCTAAGATGGTAGTCATAGTCAAAGTCATAGTAGTTGCACTTCCACAGTGTGTGAAAACACTTCAGAGCTGCCTTATCTGGCCTTTAGCTTCATCACAGAAACACTGAACAACATCAGTGCAGGACAAAAAAAAACCTTTTACCTTTCTTACTGAAGCATGAACAGCGTTGTATAACAAGTGCTATAAAGCACATGAGTAAGATATTACGTCAAAGAGCGCCACCTCCATTTTGCCAGTTTGAAACATACTTTAAAAAGTATTTGACATAGTTTAAAAAGTTGCACAACTGTGCTTGTAATGTCCCACAATTCTAACTACATGTCAGGAAAAAAGGGGGAAACTGGTGAGAGTGCAAATGGTAACATTTGTTTTGCCCCATCAACAAATAAAACAGGCAGTACACAGCAACTCATTAAAAATTCTGTAAGACATTAACAATTTAAGTCACTAAATTGTTAGTGACAGGTCAGCAAATCTGATGCTTGACATTCTAATTAGAAACAGTAACAAACAGTGCCAGGTGGTTAAAAATGGTATTATGCTGTCTCAATGAGAAAAATAGGCTCCAATACATATTATTACAGTTTTGGTTTTAATGAATAATTTTGTGTGAGAACCCTCTCACATTTAATGGCTTTGATTGTTTGATTGTTGTCAGACTAACATCTGGTGCTCCAGTAGATCTGACTCTTCTCATATCCAGAACTAAGAGAAGCATCTTGAAGTAGTTTCTCTTCAGAGCATTCATCCTCATCTAGGTTATAGTAGCTATTTGCTGCTTGCATTGCTATTTCCACTACACCTCCAAGAGCCATTTATTTGGAGAATATCCTCATTGAGATGCGCGTGCCGAGCACCAATATAGGCCTGTAATTAAAAGATGCTGGGGATTCTGGAGATGGATAAAAGAAGCAGAGTGAGTTACTGTGGTTTGAAAAACCAAACAACACCTGGATGATGCCTCCTTCTATATAACTTCTTCTATATAAGCAACACACACACACATACAGGGAGAGAGAGGCACCAGTGTGTAGGCAGACATGCAGTAACATGCAGAGTTGATGGACACAGACACACTTTCACACACAAACAGACAGACTGACAACACACACACACACACACACACAACACAACGCCTCCACAGACACATACAGTTGGCACATCGGGTGAGGTAATGCTCCCTCCCTTCTGCCTCCCAAGCACATTTCCTCTGCAATAACTGCCCGGCTGCTCGTCAGGGAGCGCAAGCAGCCCAGTTCATTAGTTGATCTAAATATCACGGCGTCACTTTTAAAGGCTTAATTTCTCTGCAGTCACAGCCCCTCTCTCTGACGCTCCCCCGTCCAGAGCTGCGGAATATACTCCCGTTTTCCCAGGCATGCCCTAAATAGATAAGTAGTAACTGAACAGGACCCTTTCTTCTGGCAACAACAGAGAAAATTAACTGAAAGAGATGAGAGCAGAGCGATGGGAAAAGCCCTTGTGGTGGGACAGGGTCTAAATTCAAGTGGAGCAGCAGTGACAGTGAAGGCGAAGGAGACAGCAGTTTCCATTTTCTGACAAAGGCAGAAAAACAAGCATCCGTTTCCACGGAGACCAGCAAACAGTCATCTTCCTTAAGGGACGACTGGCCTTCCTGTCATGATTAATGATTGACTCATTCGGATGCTGCAGACACAGTACCTGAGGATGAAAGCTCTGCTGGTGTTAGTGCTGTGAGGCCAGCATGTGTGCAGCTGACTGTACAGCAGACGTGCAGCTCAACCTGGTTAGAACGTTTGTCTAATGGCAAAAAGGTTGACAGAGACGGCTTGGAGTTAGGGAGGCTCTTGATGCACTGGTAAGATGTGGTGAGAGCTATGTCACATGACTGGACAAAGGCAGCCAGCACTTGCAAGTTAGCAACCTATTCTAACTGATAGCTAAAGGCAGTTCTGCCAGTTCAGTGTGTTTTCTCTGAAGACATCATTCAAAAACACAGACCAATAAAATCTTAATGTTAAATCAGAAATACTGTGGGGTTAATTGACTGTTTATTAGTCAACTGCCACCACCTTCAGCTGTCTTTATCAGTCATGTGACCAGTCCCCTGTACATCGTAGTGGTCATTGGAGTAGTTCCTGCTCAGAGGGACTGTGACAGCTGAGAAATGAGAGCAGACTGGGGTTTTCGGGAGACGCGGCCTTACAGACATAGGATCTAAAACGAAGCATTTCAGATAGAGGGTAAAAAAGAGGTGCTGCAAAAAGAGAGAGTTTCAGGTGAAAACATGTTTACGACCTTTAAAGAATGTAAATATTTTCTAGTAAAGCACTGGGATAAAATAAAAACCTGAAGATGAGAGCGATATGTAACCTTTAAAGAAAACTAAAATCTCTCTGAGCATGTTAGACATGGCTGTGTTGTCTTCAAACCAAAAAGCAGATGTTAGAAAAAAAACTATTTGCCTACTCATAAACAACATGAGTTTACAAGCATGTAAATTTATCCCAGCTCATTATTCTAGGTATGCAATCATTGCAATTTATGTTGTTGCCGTCTGACTGGAGATACTTATGCTAACAAAAGTAAACACATGGATATTATCAGTTTATTGATAATGACACTGAGTACTGCACCTTTCCATCAAGGCTGAAATAAGCCTTCGATTTTATGGGCATGTGACGTAGTTGAGTGTCATTTAATGTCCTTTTCATGTCATTGTGTGAAACTACATTTCTCTGCCTCTATCACATAACAAACTACAGAAACCATGGTTATTATAAAAAAAACATTTCCCTTTGTGGCCAAAAATATGTGCAGACAATACACACATATAACTTCTTGTTCTCTCTTTGAAAAATCAAGGCAGGTTTTATTGGTGCCTCTTGTCTATTCTGTCCTTGACAGCATGACCCACGACCCCATTCACCCCATGTTCACCACAATGAACCAAGCTTTAAAATGTGACAGCAGGGGTTGAAGGACGGGTCACCTTTTGTGTGTGAATGTGTGTACACGATGGTGACAGAGAGAGATACGGACTCAGTTCCTGTTGGGTTGGTTGTGTTTGTATTAGCAAGTGTGGCATGCGAAACGCTGCTTATGTTGATCAAGGTTTAAAGTCTTACTTGTTGATGATGTTGTGTCTTGGGTCTAACACACATAACCACATAGTGGCAGGTGCAGGGTAAATTGGTGCTTGGATGATAAATCAATAGCAGCTACCTGCCTCACTGACAAGTAACTTCCAGAGATGTTAACATTATAATGAATAAATGTGTTATGTTCAGCCTTTGTTTTTGGAATGTCAGCAAATATTTTTATTGATTATAAACTCACTGCTCCAGCACAAACAATTGAAATGTTCAGTTTTCTCTTCTGTTGCATTGAATAATTAACTTGCCTGAAAGTAGTTGAATAATAACATAATGCAACAGTGCTACAGCAAAAACAAGAGCTTTTCTATCTATCTGTGTTTGACATTGTGTATCAGAGTGGTGGTCAACATACCGTCACCTTCTCTAAATCAGCTTCTGAGGAGGTGGGAGACAGGGGGCTGATGGGACTGAGGGAAGGGGAGCTTCCAACACTGGAGACGTACTCAGGATCAGGAACGTACAAAACCTGCAAACACAATCCATGACTGTATTTACACAGGAGCTGTCTTTGTGCAAACACACAGTACACACTACACATGCATGCATGCAGAGGAGGTAATAAAAACGCATCTCTCTCTCTCTCTCTCTCTCACACACACACACACACACACACACACACACACACACACACACCCTAATCACAAGTTTAAAAAAGACAAATAACATAACATCATGTGAACAGTCTCATGCTACTGACAAGGGTAAAGAGAGAGTGGAAAAGTGACTGTCACAATGATTACCCACATGTCACTAGTACTAAACATCTGTTGTTATTCCCACTTATGATTACTCTGAGTTGCAACTGCTGTGTAACACTGAGTGAAATAGTTAGATGAGAAGATCAACAACATTCTCACACCTGTGTGTTAAATATGAAGCTGCCTTGAGACTTAGCTTAGCTTAGCAAACAAACCTCTTTCTTTCCAAAGGTAAAATATGTTTATACATCTCTGGGTCACACTAATTAATATGTTATTCTTGCATGGTTGCATATTATAATAATAATATTTATGGTAAATAAGTGCTCCAATATTCTCATTTATTCCCAAATTTGCAGTTACCTAAGTATTTTCATTTTATATGCTACTGGAAGCATACACTCAACTATATTTCAGACGGAAACTTTTTGACACCAAGATAAATACATTTTAGTGTTTTACACTGTTTGCACTACTGCTTTTAAGTAAAGGATCTGTATACTTCACCAGTGCATATATTCCAAAATAACAAACTAATATTTCAAGAAAAGAAACTAGTAACATAAAAACCAGGGAAGCTGGCAGTGTGATTTTGGCATGCTAAAAATGGGAGGCTTGTAACATGTTGTCGGAACTGCAGCATCCTAAAGATCCCACATATTATTCCTTTTTAGAAACAAACCCTTTGCTGTGAAGTGCCTCCTAATGGGACAAGACACTGTAATTAGCAGGCAACTAAATGGGGATACAGATAATAGGGATGTGGTTAGTGAGTCAGTGAAGTCTCAGAGAAACACACGTTGGAAATGTTCAGTAAGATCAAAGTGAGGCTGAGAAAACATGATGAAGTGTCACAGAGGTTTTTGAGCTAGAGCAGTTAGTGGGTAAAAGACTGACTCTGATATGAGGTTACTGTGGGACAATGATGAAGCAGTGCAAATCTATCAGTGAAGGCGTGCACGGCGGTTCACACCTGGCCAGGCACCACTGCTCTGGAGAACAGCTTGTTCAGCTGAACCAGCTCGTTGGGTGTGGTGTCAAACTTGAGCGCAATGCTGTTCAGTGTGTCTCGCGATTCCACCTGGACCACAAAACAAGAAGAAGAGGACACAATATTACACGCCTGCTGCGGGGCACTTTATTAAAACTGTACAGAGAAGACAAGAAGATGTGACAAATGTTGAGAGACAGAGAAGAATGTGGTGAACAGTGCAGTGCAATTATCACTTGAAAAGTTTTAATGTGGCTTGTTTTTGTGCATGTTAGATTTTGGGATGTTTTGCAAATGAAAACTGTCAGCTGTTAGATTCCCACGAGATGCAACGGTGCTGGCAGAAATACAAACTGACATAAATGTCAGTAGCTGTCTCATGTTATTTCGTGAGCCACTCAAGTAGATATATGTTTTTTTTTCTAACTTTAAAAAGGAAGACTTTATTGGTAAATCTTTATAGTTAAAACAACGAGGCACAGCAGGTGTGTCAAGCTTTGGGTTTCCGTCTGTGCTGCAGGGATGTGCAGTGGGCTGTATTAAAAGTGATAATTGATGTCTTTTTCCATTCTGTAATGAATGTGCAGTTTACAGTGTTTGTTCTCTCTGCAATAGCTGCAAATGTTAGCATGTCTGGCTAACGGGGTTAGTACCAGCAGTAGAATATAACAAGAAGAATATTACAATGACATCGTTTTAAAACTGTGAAGACAAAGCAAATCCTGGACACAGTGTTTTGCTTAATCTTAACTAATAATAACTAATGAAAATGTTGTTAATGAAAATATCTGATTATTTTTATTATCTAGTCAGCACAAGACTGAGCAGATCAAGTATACAAACAAGTAGAATAAGAGGAAAAATCATGTTAGTTGGAGTTATGTGCAGGCTGCTGTTGTTGCTCAGCTGCAGCACCTTGCAGTGTGACACAGGTGCATTTGCTTGTCTCCACCAGTTGAAATCCACACAACAGAGATGTTGGCCACGTGTCTGAACTAGTTAAGCATCTAACATGCCCAGTGGGAGTTACTACATCCAAATAAGGATGACAACCATGTCAAAAAGCTCCTGCCTGTGTGAGAATTGTTGTTTAAGTGAAAAAAATTGAGCTCAGGGGAGACAACCAGATAGGCAGGGCTGACTATGAGCTGTGTGTAATTAGGACAGGATAATGGCAATGTGTGCTTTAGTGCAGCAGTCATAGGACTGTCTCAATGTTTCTCAATGCATGTGTGTGTGTGTGTGTGTGTGTGTGTGTGTGTGTGTGTGTGTGCACAAACAGTCCAAAGACACCAAGGAATGACAGCTTCTCCAAATTCTTGACAGATTGTTTTCAAGAGGATATTCTTAGACGGACAGACAGACACACACAGCACAGTCACAGACAGGTATTTGAAGAAAGGGAACCAAGACAGACGAACTGGAACATTAGCAACACACTGTGTGTGAGGCAGTCACATAAACCATGATCAAGATCATGTCTGAGGCTGCCTGGTAGGAAAACACATAACAACTCAAAGGGGCAGAAGCAGAAAATGCAAAAACTCAGACACAGAGTAAATATCACTCAACTATATGAACTGAGACGTTCGTCTCCAGGTAGCTACGGAAAGTTACTGTAAAGCGGAACATTAGATGATACTGGATCTTGAACTGTTGTTGGTGTAACATGAGAAAAAGAAATCTGTAACAGAGAGATGAAGAGTGGATGGGCTACACAAGGGAACTAAAGAGAGGAATTCATATTTCAAATATTTGAAACATACTTCATTTATCAAACACAGAGAGAGCCATATTGAATCATCCACAGAATCTGTGGCTTATAGAGACAAGCGAATAAAACACTCAAGTCAGACACACTACTGGGATACAGTCTCCCTGACTCAGCATTGTGTGCAGCTCTGAACAAATTAGTGAAGGGATGCACTGTGCAGTATGGGTTTGGTGTAGAGCTTGTGCAGTGCTGAACTGTACTGGTTAGGTTATAGTTGTCCAGCTTGCAGAGGATTCACGGTGTGCACATCTACATGGCAGTGAAGCACAGGAGACACAGAGGCTGGCTTGTCCTGGACATAGACTTAAACTAGTAACTAGTTGTAAATACAGTAGCTGTCATGAGATTACAGTGATTGTACTGTAAACTGCATACATGTGCAACTTTACAACAAAATAACTTTCATTATTCAGAAGTATTATTGTAGCAACTAAAAATCTGTTTCTGTACATCAGACAGCTATTTTTACCTGTTCCATCTGTGCCTGGTGGGTCAAAGTAAAAAAATACCCAATAACAGCAGTTTGTTGAGCTAATTCAATTGTCGTTTTTTTTTTATGTTAACTGAATAATTTTATAGAACCAAATCAAATTAGAAAGCATCCTCATATTTCAAAATGCCTTTAGATTTTTACTGCTTGTTCATCATAAGCCAGAGTAAATGCAATGTTTCAATCAAAGTTGAGATTACAATGAATGGAGGCTGCACAGCGACAGAGGTATTGCATACATTGACAAATGGTTTAGTGGGTTTTTCATTAAACACACATCCTTAGACATGAGAAAGGGGTGAAAACAACAACAACAAAACATGTGAGGAAGTTTGTATAGCACTAACTAGTTTTGTTGTTGTTTTCAATATATTATGTGCTATACCTACATACCACCTTACCAATGCTCTCAACACTCCAGGGTTACCAACTACACATTTCTGTCAGTTAATGTTAATATAAATATACTTTGTTTATATTTATCCCAGGTATGACCAAGTGTTTTCCAGTCAACCTTTATGTGTTGCAAGTGCAAACACCTTATGCTGGTTTCAGGAACTTAGATAAACTCTTATCCTTCCACTGTGAAAGTCAAATATACAGGATCTACTTTATAATTTTTATTTATGCAGTGCAGAGCATAAACTGCATTTTTGCTCTAGTCTAGTCAAATTAAATATATGTACTGATGTGAATTAATATTGGTGTCTTACACTGCAGAAGCAAGACCACGAAGAAGACATACAGAGGATGTGGTGACAGGTATGTATCACACATATACAACATTTCCACAACTGTCATTAATAACGGCTCCTGGACACATTATGACAGTATCAAGTATCTATGTGATTTGTCATCTCATCAGCTCTGTAAAGGGAGTCATATTGTTCATTCAGACAACAGCAGCATGTCAACTTGATAAATATCCTGTCTCAAAGGGGACAGGAGGCTTCACAGGAATCAGAGCCACAGTGGCATAATCGCTGGGACACAACAATGACACACACACACACAGCAACAACAAGACCATGTATTTACAACATGGCCATAAAAAGCAACATCACGGTACACCCCTGACACTAGAAAATATTACTGTGGTGTTACATTGTTCATCACTCAGTCAGAAGTATTTCCAGCCCCCTGTCAGCCAGCATTTGAAAGATAAATAGAGTATATTATAGTTGGAAAATAAAGGGTTAATAATCAGCAGGGCTCATACGGTGTCTGAGCCTTTTATCCAGGTGACTTCAGCACAGAGCACTGATTCTCCCTGGGGGCTATTTGCTATCGTCTCATCCGTGAACTATTTATTTTTAGCTTTACTGCACTTCTGTTGCTTGGTACAAGCCGGCCATTGAGGTATTCAGATCCACAGAACATACAGCTGCTAAAACATCGCCATGGTATGTTTGTTTGTGTTTAGCATATATAACTGTATAAGTTCAGTATACGGTGTCATATTTGGTTTGTATTGGAGAAATCTCTTCTTTATGTTTATGATATTTTAAATCTATGACAGTTGTTGGCTCCTGTATCAAACAGCTCCTCTTGTATCAGGAGCTCGGTCAATCAATATGGGTAAAAATAACTGGTGTTCAATGGAGTAAACATTGGCACAGCCAGGTTGTGGGCTGTTTTGGCAGCAGACGTGGTGCAATAATAGAACGGTTCAGGTTTGCCATGTCAGAATAATTAATCTCTTTATCTAAGTAACCCAGAAATATTATCACAGCAAGTAACGGGCCACCACTGAAATTAAACATGTGCATCTGAATCCGCCAAACCTCTGATGTATTGACTGTAATGTAAAAGGAGCTATCACTAACTCAATTAAGTGGCAAAGGACAGGGAACATGCAAATGTGACCCACTGATAAAGACCTGTTATTGACACATTGACAGCAGAACGAGGGTAAGGGGGGAGAAAGAAAGAGAGCAATCACAATCAGGCTCATAGTCACTAATGACAGGTGGACCCTATCTTCTTATCCAGTAGATCAATAATACCCATTATTCATCCAGAACGGGGAATTAATAATTAAGCTTCTTCCTGTTAGGGTTGCATCCCATCCTTTCCAGGAGGAGGGTAGAAGAAAGCAGCGGCAGCCATCTTTAGAATGACTGACATCTAGCTAATGGTCACCTTGTTGAACAGCAGAGGACGCACGGCTTCAACAAGGACAGTCGTCCAGACAGCTAAAGACTAATTGCACCATTAAAGAGTGCACTGACATCTTGGTAAGAACATTAAGTATGGAACATGAGAGCACATCTATGAGTGCTACTGCAAAAGGTCAAACAAGGAAGTAAGATGCAATCTCAGTGCGATGGCTTTAGGAGATTGTGCTTAATGGAAACCACTGACATGTCACCGGCTTATCCATATTTTTATGTAGGAACTAGTTCAGCACCACTTTGGGTTTTCAATGACATATTAAGAAAAAGAGGAGGAATAACTGGGTGAGAGTAAAAGAGAAACTATTGTCAACACAGTGAACTGATTGTGTCATCATCAAACTGGAAATAAAAACCCAGTGTACGGTTTAATCACCCATAATACCATATCAGAGAAGCTATTTCTCCTCATTTTATAATGAAGGATGAAGCCCAGCCATAGCATGACAGTTGCTATGGTGACTCTGTCGCCACTATCCCGATGGCATGTGTATTGTGTGCAGCTACACCCTTGCTGATCGTTTCCAGACCTAAAATTAGATTTGCTATAAGTGACAGGGGAGAAAGTCAAATAATTTTGTCCTATTCAGGGTGACAGAGAATGTTGGCTGTCTCACTTTCAGGCTTCCATGGGTTCCTTCTCTTGTCAGGTCTCCTGCTTCTGGCTTTGATAGTTTCCACAGATCAACCAACACAAAACACAGGGACCAAATGACATCAAAGAATGGCGGGTCAAGGTTTCTGCTCCAATCAAGAGGTTTTTTTTTTACAGTTAACTCTAAAAGTTATATCCTACACCTGGTGAGTCCCATGAAAAAAAGAGTACAATGTCATTTATTAACAGGTTATTCCAAAATCATAATAAAAAATGGTTCAAGTTCATCTGTCTAGAAAAAACAGACCGGTTTACTATAGTTACTGTTACGAGATTATAACTAACTATATTACCTAAAATTACTTTTCATTGACTTTATCCCTAAGCCATTTATCCATCAGTCTCTTTCGTTTCCACATATGTATCTCTTTCTTCCCTCCTGCATCACTTCTAACTTCACCGTCCTCCAAGTTCATCGCTTCTTCTCATCATCCATTGGTTTGTTCTCCTACTCTCAGACAGAAAGCTGTGAAAGAGCTGAAACAATGGGATCCCCTCTTCTCCCCTGTGGTGAATAATGCAAATGTCAGGAGTTAAGATTGACAACAATGTGTGTGTGAGTGTGTGTGCATGTGTATGACTCATCTCATGTCTGCAAGTCCTCTAATGCCCACAGTACTTCCTCTCAGCACAGAAGAGATCCATTCAACCTGCAGACTGCTGACACTGACTGACTATGACGCTGTCATTAACTGTCTTAACCCTTTTTCACATCAGCTGGAAAAGTGTCATGTCTTGATCATTCTCTGTGCGGCACTTCTAAAATATGTAAAACCTAGCTGGGTATTCATTATATTTTAGCCTAGACAAAAACATACACTTTAAAAACTGATGTTTTTTGAAAGTACAAAACACTGGCATTCAGTGTTTGTTCTGAAAACATTAAATTTGCCAGAATTATCTGATTTTGTAGAATAAAAATTTTAGTTTTCTTGAAAAGCATGGTCCTCAGTTCCTTAAATTTTATTAAATGATTTTGTCTTTATACATAGAGTTTATAATGCCATTTGACTGTAATGCTGACGGCAAGAATGATAAGATCATCAATGTTGACAACTTCATTCTTTCTTTCCCAGCCTACCAACTGGAATGCAGACAGCACTTCCCCTCAAAACCATTCTCAAGTGTCACTATACAAAACGTAATGAGAGTTTTGCTGTGCCAGATCTGCTCAGAGCAGTGGAATGGACTAAAAGAGAGTGTGGGCAGGGAGGTTCAGGCCAAAAATGAGTAAACATGACTCAACATTAAATAATCATTTCGGTATAGAACAATGTATATGTTATCTTTGTAATTCTGAAACCAGTTTTTACTGGTTGCGACGGTGAGCACACCAACTTAATTAATGAAATCTTGGAATGTGGCATTACTACTGTACTGTCTGAATGGGAATACAGTGGTAATACATGTTAGTCTTTATTTGATAGGAAACACTTCAACAATAAACAAATATGTGGTCACCATCTCCAAACTCCAGGGACACTAGGATCCATTTATTTCAGAGGCTTTAAACGTCTCAGGTCTGCCAACTAGTAAAGTTATTACACAAACCATTGCATCTGACAGACAACAGTTTTGCACAGTGTTCTGTGTATTTTAGGTGAGCTTTCAGTTTCATTTGGGCTTTGCGTACTTCTCTGGCTTGTTATCGACTGAAGTAAAGCTAATGCAAATCAGACTTTCGTTACTGCACTGGACTGTTATACATCCCCTATTACTAGAAAATAGCAACGCACAAAACATTCACCTGGCACCTTCTCATTCTTTAAATGTCACTATTAATATTTCACAGTTTTTTCAAGTCATGTGACCTTACAGGATAGAAACAAATTTTGCTTGCTGCAATAGTTCCTACTGTTTATTCCAGCTGTTGGCAGTACACATGCACTTGTAGATGATAAGGGACAAAACAAGTTTCAGAAAGTTACATTGTTTTTAGTGTCAACTTTCCAGATTTTCTTATTCCCCTTCCACTGTAGCCTTTGAAACACAAAGAGTGAATTTTGTAGTAAAAGAAAAACATTATGTCCCTCATCACTTACATTAAAGCTGAATTACAGCAAGTCAAACCTGATTCGATAAATTCCTGGTTGAATAAATCTGTATTCAAGACAAACTTGAAAAACTGTCAACCTGCCGTTTAACATTCAATGCTGTGAGTGAAACTTGGCCAGGATGTTTTGTTTGTGCAAGTCGCTCTCGGTACTCAACCAATGATTGTTAAATATTTAAAGAAGCATCACTGTATGTCAATTTTAGCATTTAGGTTTGTATAATACTTAGATGAGAGTTGGTATCAGCAGATACTAGTATGAAAAGACTAGGATGACATTTAAGACCAAAAAGTCTCTACGTTCACCTCAGAATCATCTGCATAAATTTTACGTTGGTTACAACCTGTCTCATCATCTGACTCCTAATGACTGACTTATTAGTCATGGCATTAACTTATACTTGGAAAACAAATAATGTTCTTATAACTGATAGAAAGTATAAAATATGCTGTAATAGAAGCAGCCCAACTAGAGCATGTACGTCCATGGTGTGAAAATGCTGGTGCGTCTGGTGATAATGTGTAACTATCTGTACTCTCATGCAGTCTGTGGGAAGAGAGAGAACCCACCCCTCTGTGGCTCACCTTTGCAACACTCTTTGACTTGCTCTGTCTGCATCTTTCTGTCTCCTCATCTATCTCTGTTGTTCCCAGAGACTTTAATTGGCTCCGGGTCAGCCAATAACTGAACTTGGCTGAATGGACTGGTGTTATCAGTGTCTACGCAGATGGGCTGCAGCTCCTCAGGTTATTTCTCAATTTGAAGAAAAAGGACAAAAAAGACAGGGAAAAGAAAGAAGCCTGCGTGTGAGGTAGAGATGTGGGAGGGGGAGGAAGTGAGAGGGAGATTATATTGATAAGGCCGCATAAGAGGAAACCCTGCATTTTCCTGTCTGTGCTAGCCAATCGATTATAAACTTATCTGCTCGAGAGCAAAATAAGGAAACATCGCCAACCCTCCCCCCAGTGTGTGAGATGAGTTTAAGATAAAGCTGCTTCTCAATCACAAGGACACTGTCAGCCATGTGTGTCTCGCAGTGTATCCCAATGGCACTGGATAACCATGTTCGGATGACTGAGAATCTTCACAGACGTTATGCCACTTATACACCTTTACCACCCCCAAGCCTCCTTTCTACATGTCACTGCAGCATGTCAGTCTACAGGGCACAGTTGCTCGCAGTGGTCTATCCATCACCCTGATAATTACAGGGAAATATAGAGAAAAAGAGTGATGGCTGACAAGAACCTGGTTTATATACTATGTGATTCAGATATGGAGGCTCTTCCCAAAAATAAACATTACATATTGTCGTATTTTTCACCAGCATTTCTGTCCATCTTGCTGACTCTCTGTGACCCTTATGCTCATGTCAGAGCCATAACACAGTGTTTTGGCTCTGACAAATATCCTGCTGTAGCGGTTTAGGTTGCTCGAGCCCCAGCAAGGTAAACAAGGGCCTTGTCAATCAGCAGTTCTTGGATGACTGACAGGTTGGGGAGGCAGCGGAGGTGGTGTCAGAGGTGTTGGAAATGGGGGAAGGGAGCCAATCACAGTGAAACCTGCCACAGCTCCTGGAGCCGGGAGCAGATGCCAAATCACAGAGTGGTTGTCAAAAAAGAGGGGTTGAAAGTGAAGAGTTCTGTAATGTCAGTGAAAGACCACATATCCTTCCTTCCTTCCTTCTGTCCCTCCTTTCCTTCTCCCCTTCCGTCCTACATCTACCCTCCTCGACAGACAGTCGGAGCTGATGTGCAGCTATCCCACTCCTCACTGTTGCCACGGAGAGAGAGAGGCGAGGATAGGCAGTCTGATTGCAGCTGGATTTGAGGGTCATTTCAAGAACATGAGCATGCAAAGCAGACACAGGCTCCATTTTCTGTTCATACTGTGGAACGAGAGCCCTCTCCCACTTTCCTTCTCTTGCTCCCTCTCTCCCTCTCTCTCTCTCTCTCTCTCAATCGCCTCTTCCCCCCACCCCCTCTGCCTCTCCCACACAACAGCTAAATCAATAGAAATGACAATGCAGTTGGAAGGTCATTCGGGAGCGCAGTGAACTCTGTGGTGGAATGCTCGCTGATATGTGGCACAGTAAAAGCAGATACTCATTCTGGCAGCTCTGCTGCCCGTCTGTCCTGCTCTGGTCCAGCTGGAGGAAACGTACGGTGCTGCTATAATGTCTGTCTACCTTCCTATACATCAACATGCATAATGGAGCTGAGCGAAGATACGCTGTCTCCATAGGCTGTCTATAAAATGCCCTGCTTCTCTGTGTACACACACAAACACATACACATGGTTTATGTAAACAGTTCGTGCACGTGTTACACTGGCAAAATCCACAAAATGCATCTCCCCTCATTAATGAGCTACCGAGCATGGTCAGACACGGTGCCTTCAAAACAGACGAACACAACCTCTACAGCTCCAATATTACTGGTGGTAGTCAGAGCACAACAGAAACCACCAGCATCAGACACACACGGAGAAGCAGCAGCAGCATGGGAGAGGAAAGGCATCAAAAACATTTGACATGAACACAGAACAAGCAGACTTGCTTGTACATTACTCACAGAATATTCAATGGTCCCTTTGGGTCTCTGGAACGACATGCGCCTCCCATCCTTTTTCTCTGGAGTCTTCTTCTGGCCGGTATCTGTAAGCAAGCGAGGCAAGGTACGCATTACATTCATGTTCCTCTCTCCCCAGCTTGTCATAAGCTGCTGTTTCCCAGCCCCGTGGGTAGGAAGCTCATTCGTCAACAGTGAGCGAGCCAGCCAGCCAGCCAGCGATGTGAGCTGTAAGCGCCGGACCACTTTCTCTCTCTCGCTCCCTCTCTCTCTCCTCTTCCCTTCTCTGTGTGTCGCTCTGCTTCTACCCTCCTGCTCTCTTTCCCTCTCTATCACACTGTTCTCTCCTCGCTCTCACTCTCCCTCTCTCTCTCTCTCTCTCCCTTCTTCTTCCTAGCTCACTGTACAGCGCAATGACAGTCGTCGAAAGCAGTTCACCTTGCCTTCCTCCCCGGTCGCCTCTCATGGCAGACAAAGACCAGGTTGACCTCCATCAGGAGCACCGCTGCTCTGGCTCAGAGCCCGAGAGCAGATAGAGAAAGATGGATTCAGTACGGAAATAGGGCGTTCTAAAGCTGGAGAGGGAGAAGAGGGAAAAGTAGGGGCTGAACAAGAGGGTGGATAGAGGAAAAGGGAGGGTTCAGTGCTACGTTGTGGTTGGGTAATGAGGGGATGTTGCATGAGGAAGTGACAGCTGAAGAAGGTGTGGAGTGAAGCTGTAACCTGGCAGCAGTTAGACAGCCTCCAGTTGTTTTAGGATATTTTCAAGGGAAGAAAATATTTTACTACTTTCTGAAACTTGAAAAGCTAGAAAGCACAAACAGATAAGAGAATGAGCTCAAGGCAGAGGAACTCATCCAGGATGGATGCTGGTGGGATGTCAAGGTAAAAGATGGCAGAATAAGAGGAAATCACAACTGGCAGCTTGAGCTTTAAGTCTGAGAATCGAAGGGTTATGCATTTGTAAAGAATGGTGCATTGAAGCTACAGAAGACAAAAAAAGGATGGAGGGTGTAAGGTGCTAGGAGAAGGTGGCACATAATGAAGATGGGGGGCTGGGTGAGAATGGGAGAAAGTATGAAGATGGGATAGTGAAGCAAGCAAATGAAAGACCAAAGAAAAAATTTAGGATTGGAGATTAAAGAAATCATACTGTTGGGAATAGAAATGATCTAGAAAAGGGGCCTGAGGGTGCATTTGCAGAATGGCCACCCCACAGAAGGTTTAAGCTTCATTGTTATTTAACACAATTTCTGTCCTTCAGTGTCATGCTTTAAGGTAAATGGTCCCTAAATCACAATTAAATTGTGTCATTAATGGGATTAGAAAAATCTGCATAAATATAAAGTTACATTTTTGTTAAACAAAACTGTTCTGTTACTGCACTGTGTAAAATTAAATATTAAATAAATTACATAACATATAACATCACAAATACATTACAACTAGATTCTGATTGGACTAAATGCTGTCAGACCCACTTCTGACCATCTGACCAAAAGATGCCTCCCTTACACATCATTTTTTTGTGGGTGTTATACATGACTAATGAGTCCTTTATTTGTGTCTTTCTCATCATGCATCTCACTGAGCTCAAACCATGAGTCATACACCGGTGATGCTATTTCTGGAGCTAAGGACTGTCTGGTAGAAAGTCAGAGGGGAGAGGAAATCAGAGCTGTTTCAGCCGTAAACATGATACTTTGGTTTACGTTTGCTACCATGAGACTGGAAAATATATGATCGTAATACTGATACTGTATCATACTGAGCAGAGATTCCATAACATATTTGGCTCATAACCATGGCTTATTACAAATCTTATTTCTGATCACTTTTTAAGTCATATTGCCTAGACTATTAGGGAATTTGGTTCAGATATTGCCTAGACTGTTAGGGAATTTGGTTCAGATATTCATAATGCCCAGAGGGTAGATTATCCTGACTTTGGTGATCCCTTGACTTTTCTTTTATCTGTGACCCACACACCTCATTATGAACTGCAATAACGTTAACGCAACAAAGTGATAACCCTTTCCCTCATCTACTGCTATCTATTAAATTTTTTGTGCTAATTAGCAAAAGCTAAACTAAGTGAACATGGAAAACATTACACCTGGCTAGCCTCAGCATGCTACCATTATAGATAGCCAAGGCAAGCTGACATTTGTACTTGGCTTGAAGCACCACTGTGTCTCAGTACAGCCTCCCAAAGCTACTAAAATAGTTATATTTTATAGCCTTGTTTTTTACTCATATAGAACAATTTGTGGTATCTTTTGTTTGTGCTACCAAGGCAGAACAATTCCAGTGACAAATTTCATGCTGTTATGACCATATTTATTCCCGTTCCACCCATCTCTATGGCTGCTTTTCATCCAACCAAGTGTTGCGATTTAAAACAGCTAGATACAGCACATCACATGAACTAGTATCTTTGCACATTTAGGTCGCACTGTTACAGTCAAAGTATTGTAGTGTTGTCAAAGTGTGTAGCATTAATTAGTATTACCTTAGGACAGGACTAGTAGTCCCTTTAAAATATTTGTGCTTTATCTAAAATCAAGCACTAACTTGGAAATACTATATTTGATGTAGTCAACTCTGCCCAGCTACACTACTGTATAAAATAACTTGAAAACAGTGGGTAAGACACATACTGTGGTTGTGTGCCAAATGAATTATTCAGAATCCAAATGAAAACTTTGAAATGATGATTGCTTTCAGTAGGAGAATACAAATTGTAGCTGTGGATTGTGTATTGTATTTTAGTTGCTATTTGGAGGCAACACATCATCACAGTGATTCCGTGTTTTCCTGCTATGAGATATAATCTACTGTGTCTCCGTTTAATTCCAGGGTAGGACATGCCAGTGCTGTAGACTGCACGTAAACAGTGGTTTACTGCATGTGGTTAGTAAACAGTGAAGGTGTTGATCTGCTTTGAGAGCTGCACGACTGCAAAGACAATAAAGATTTATGCTGCGATTTGCTTTAGTCTTAACTTGACATGCTTACACACAGCTGTAAACACTAAACTGGTGCAATCTGAGTACAGTGAGGGGTAAGAAAAGATCACATTAAAATGCCTCAGACTTCCAGATATTACAGAATGAGGAGAGTGGGAGAGAAGGAGAAACACGAGGAGCCAGGCAGACATTGAAAATGAAATTAGCAGCTGCAGGGGTATTTGCACATGGTGAGCCAGTGATTGGTCTAAAATTAAACCTCACCATGAACGGTGGTGCAAGAAATGGGCATTTTATTCACACTCCAGACACATGGCAAAGCACAGAACCGGGGCTTCCTCTGAAACAAGGGCTGCGGTTTCATCCCACTCCACAGGAACCCAGGAGCATCTGTTGTCTCTAAATAATTCCTGCTTTAAATAGGAAACTATTTCTTAGGACCACCAACAGCCTGTTTCTTCCATGTGACCTATGAGCATCTAGTGATGTACTGAAAGTTTTCATTTTTTACTTTCAGTCAAGCATGTTTTTTGACATCAACATCCAGACTTAGATTTGGCCTCTTCAGACACACAGTCTTTGCTTACATACATACATACATACTCAAAATGGCAGAATCTGGAGCTCTAGGAGGCGCAAGATGCTGTACTGGAAAGGCATAAAGAATCCATTCTAGATAACCACAGTAATATCCGCTGAGGTGAGCCAGGATCACTAGTTAGCTAAATCACTCACGTAAAACATCAGTTACCACAGCATAATGTATTTCACTGCTGTCACTTCCCATAAAGAACACTTTATATGGCTCATTAATGAGCTGAATTACAATAACACTGGTTCAACTGTGTGAGAGAAGCTGTGTGACTCGCTCAGATGATGAAAGGAGTTGCTGTTTGTCAAGAACAACAAAGGGATCCCCTCACCAATCTGTAAAACAGTGACTGTTTACATCCTAGTAAAAAGTCACATCCCAGTAAAAAGTCACGCACAACTGAGCAACTTAAGGACACAAAAGTCAAGTGATGCTGCACCACTCTGCCTCATGGCTACAAAACATGGCTGTAGGAGAACAGCAGGGTTCAGTTGGAGGTGGGTTAGAGAGAACATGCTAATTAGTAAATGACTTTTGCAGTGATGTAGTAGGTTTACCTCTCACCTCTCTGCAGCTCTGTGTTTAATTTACCTATGTGGGGGTCTGCGACACGAAAACTGTGATCACCCTCCCACTAAGTGAAAAGATTTCTGCAGTGAAACTCGTACAAGAGCATAGAAAATATTGGATAAATAATAAAGTGAAAAACCTATTTAATGAAACGTTTTTCAAAGGTATAGATCTTTATAAATACAGGTACACTAAAGATTTCTCCCAAGGACACCACTATGAAAGGTTTATGAAAAACAAAACAAAAAAAAAACCTCACAGATCTTTTTTATGGCTACTATTTCTGTGCGTCCACAGTGATTAAACTTGCAAAGAAAAAAATCAAACAATGAAACTTGTTTCCATTAAAGGGTACAGCAACACTTAAAAAACACAGCTGCCAGGGAGTTAAATAAATCTCTATTGTAAGTGATGAGCGCTAAAACAAATGCTACTGTATTTGATTCTAAAAACGTGTTGCGTTATGTAGCTGTGCAATCTGTTGAGTATGAATCACGCCTGCTAAATATATACAGTAGTTCTCCATGAACACAGCCATGACGAACTGCAGCACGCAGGGAATAGGAGAGTCAACAATTATCGGACTAACATTCCCTCATGGTCTGTTAGAATACACAAGCAGTCAATTTCCCTCTGCTCCCTTGTTTTCTCTGCCTGCTGGCTATAGACATCCATCCCCAGATGTTATTTTTAAAAAGCCCCAAACAGTAAGGGAGACAACAGTTCTGCAGCACTGCCACACTAAACAGGTGCTGCAAAGGACTTGGAGGGCTTGAGACTTTCCTCTAAAGTTAGGGAGGGAGGGAGAGCTGAGACAGCAGATTAGCAGTCTGTGGTATACAGGGGTTGGACACAATAACAGAAGCACTATAATGCAACAAGCCCACAATATGCCACCCCTGTGTGCTTGTTTTTGTTACGACTATATCATCTATGGTTCTCTTTCACAGGAATTTTACATCACATTGTAAATTTTGACATTAAATGTTGACAATATTGACAACAGATTACAAAGTCAGGGTGGAATGAGCAATAGCACAAATCAATAAACTTTCATTTGTGGATTTGAATAAGTTGAATAAGTTAATCTTAAATTGTCAGATATTTATTTTGTTGAGTTTCCAAAATTAGACTCAACTACTGTGTATTTTTGCATGTTCAGTGCAGTATGTTTATCAATGAATGGAGGCTGCTTCAAACGTTTCTGCAAGACAACACGAACAACAAAACTAGTAATGAAGCAGAAATGACTGTAGCTCTCAGATCAGCGAGCCTCACTCACACTAAGTTATGTACAGGACAGCTCACTTACACAGCATCACATAGTGTACTGTGGTTGTCACATCCCCTCTAACAGAATGAGGCAACACAGTTATGGCAATTCTGGACATTAATAGGCATAAAATGAGCTTTGACTCTAACATCTATGGCCATTAAAGAAACTGAATAACAACAACAGCAGCCCTCTGGCAGAGTTTATGATAGCCTGTAAAGCATAGAAATACCAAGGTCACATTTTCAAAACAGAATTAGCTGGCTAACAAGCCAAATCAGAAATCCAATATAAATGTCAGGTAATTAGATAATAGGCTTGTTTCACAACACAAAACAATATTGCTTTCCAATTTTATTTTATTTTTTTTGGCCTGTGAGCAAAAAGTGCTGCGACATGTACAGGCATCTCACTTGTTGCAACATCCTCTAATTCTGTGTGGAGAAAATTCAGGATGAGGAGGAGGGGAGATTAAGACAATGGAAGGGTTAAGAAAGAGGGTTTCAAAGTAAGGGCCTGATTATGATTGTGAAATAGCGGCTGGGTATTGATTCAAATCATGGTGCTACACTTATAATGCCTTAGTGGAGTATAAAGTGCTCTACTTGCTGTTGTTTTACAAGAGAACATGTAAAAATACTAATGATGCTCTGACTTGTAGGCCACAATGTTGATTTGAAAGGACTAGGTGCAGAGCTGCACGTTTTGACAGGAAGTCAAGCGTTATCTTAACACCAAGTTGTTCCGCTTACATGACAAGTTCACTGCAGCTAAGAGCTCTTTCTCTTTCTCATGTGTAAAAAGAAATCACCTATTAGGCAATGTAAGCTTCAATACGGTATGTTATCACATGCGATAAGGAACAGTCTGACAGTGAGCTGAAAGGCTCAGTTCACTGATGGTGTGTGGAGAGTCTTGCTGGTGCCACAGTCTGTTTCTGTATGCAGTCAGAGTATACTTTTTATTTATGGCTGACTGCTAGAGTCAGACATAACTTGTGCCTCTTCTTAAATGATCACATTCAATAAAGCCAGGCTGTTTCTCCTGTTTTCTGAATGCAGGTAGTTAATTATACATATAGGTTGCTCTAATTACTTCTCACATTGCAAGTTGCATGAAGATAAAACCATGTATCACACCGACAACAGCAAATGCTAACTTTCTTAATCAGCACTGAGTAGAAGGCCATTACTGAGTAGAAGAAAAGTGCCATCACCGTATGAAAACAGGCTATTATTGCTGTGTAACTTTACTCTAGTGCTACTATAAGCTGCAGTCTTTCCACTATAATGAATATACAGCAGTGGATCTAGTGAAACTGTCAACTTAAACACAGTGAACACAGTGTGACAGGCAACATCCCTTTGCCAAACACTCTCAGTACCACTCAGCTCTATATTATACTGCCAGTGCCAGCCTCCACAGACCGGCCTATACACCACTCAGCTTCTATGGGAAACTTTGGTGAACTGCATTTTGTGTGTGTTTGTGTGTGTGTGTGTGTGTGTGTCCACGCTATAACAGAAGGCACTGGATCAGCCCTGTCATCTCATTAACACTTTCCCCATGTCGGCTAATCACACTCCTGTTGTGCTGTTGATAATGTGGCTAAAATTCGTTCACACTGCAACATGATTCTCTTTCCATGTTAAAATATGGACTCCAGTCTGCACCAAGGTATGTTACATGACATAAAGTGAAATAAGGTGTAAAAAAATAACGTGAAAAGAAAACAGTCATAATGCTATATTAACTATCTTCTTACTTTCACTAATACTTAACTAATTAAATGTGCATATTCTTGGATCAGACGATCCCTGACTGCAATAAAGCCTGGGTTTATCTCTTGCCTGTGCCTCGACAACATTTACCATTTGAGAACTTTGGCTTCTTTTGTTAAATGAAACATGACTGAGAGTCTACATTCACAGCAGCAGCTCTGCAGGGAGCTACCTAGTGAGGCTTTAAGCTAAATGCTAATGCAATGCAAATATGGTACAGTATAAAGTAACCTTAACAGTGTCAAGAGTGAAAGTAAAAGAAAAGTAATGAAAAGGACAAATTTGTTATGCTTCGTTCTCTTGGGAAGATGAATCTATCAATCTGTAAAAAGTTTCATGCAAATTCATCCAATATTTAACAAGATACTTCAGTTTGGACCAAAGCAGCAGACAATATCCTGAATAACACGTAGCATAATAAAGTTCTAACTCAAACACAGTGCACGCAGCTCGAAACAGTAGGCACTGCCTGAAGAATTCAGATTTTCAGCTCACTAATAACACTGGTGTTAAGGTTATTGCACTTCGAGCAGTATTTATTTCCAAGTCAAAGTTGTGAGAGGGAGTGTGTGTGTGTTTTGTTGCAGAGTAAAAGGGGACATAATGAATGCTATGGCTGAAGTCTAACTCTGCACTGCCTGGATCAATGGGGGCGATACCGTACAAATAGATCATGTTTACTTGCTGTAGCTCCCACAACAGAGATGTGATTCATCTGTACCATGACAGTAATGCAACACCACGACTGAACTGATGTGCAAAGAACAGTTAATGACAAGTGTCCACTCGTTATGATTATGTCATCAGCCTTAAAGATGAAATGAAATGAAATAATCTCTGGCTTGCCTTAAGAGAAAATGCTCAGGAGAAAGCAGATAGTTGAAAGCAGGTCAGGCGTGAGCACACTTGCCATCCACCTTTGTGGTCCAAAATCACATCTCTATCAGCATAAGTCGCCCTTTGGAGCCCCGGCACTCTGCATCTCGGCAGCAACACTAACCTCTCAGGTTACAGTTCCAATCAATAGCAGGAGAAGTGATGAGCTCAGCTATGAGAAACACAAACTCTGCATTATCAGATGTTCTTATTGAGCCAAAAGTCATCTGTCTGGTTTAAGAGTCACGATTTTTCAACAGGCTTAAATTGTCCAAAGTACAGTATTTCAAGTAAGCCCGTGTCACCTTTTCTGAACAGTGGTCACTGTGTGCAAATTAGTGGACAAAGCTGACATGCAGTATCACAGTATCAGTATCTTTTATTGTACATTTATAATACAGCATTGCAACTTTTACTCGATCAGAAAATCGTTACTGTTACTGCAGTAAATAGAGGAAATCTGTAAGAATGTTAAATACTTCTCGAAGTGCACCTCAGTAAGTAACAGAGGCTGTATCATCAACACAGACAGCTGACTTTCCACTTAGCCAGACAGACCTGCTGAGATAAAGAGGAAAAAATGAAGACACTGTCTCCTGCATAAATCCATCCGCATGAGTAACTACCACGCTGTACTGATGTCTTACAAACAGTTCTACTCTCAAATACTTGTCCTTTGTAAAACGCTTTGCTTAGAGGGAGAAGGTGCAACTAGAATACTAACTCAGTTTTAAAGCAGGGACTAGATATGAGTGCTAATGCATTTGCCCATGTTCAAAGAGGAAGGACGACCTCTGACCTCACTGAAGACTAACCTTACTCTTTACAGACATAACCCATGTAGTGTTGCTACTGCAACCACACACAGTTCAGTGACCATAGGACATTGGAAGTCTCCAGCAGTTAACTGAAACTATAAATATTTCCTTCGGACACACATTGGCACTTGTTATCATCATGATGAGCATTTCCTTTGGGAAAACCAAGCAATCTTTTACTGCAGAGAGTAATCTAGCAGATTCATCGTTTATAGTGTGTGGTTAAGACTACAGACTTACTTAGCCAAAGCTTGGGTGTGGTAAACCTGTGCTCCAGAAGCCGGTCTTGTTAGGCGTGTCAGGCAATGACAAATAGAAATTGCACGAAAGTAAATGTCTTGTTAAGATTTTTAAGAGCTTGTCTCAAAACTATTAATTTAAAATGTAGTTTCTTCATCAAATTAAGTAACATGACCAGGTGTTCCCCCGCCTCCTGAGAATAAGAGAATCATTTGCACAGCTGATCAAAAGTCTCCCTAGTGATTCACTTACAAAATGAAAATCCTCCAACTTCAGTGACTGGAAGTGCAGCTTGTTCTGTCATAACTAATATAAGTAAACTAAGATGAGTCTATAAGCTTTAAAAGCCTAAAGAAAAACTATGAACAGGAAGCAGTGAGAGTCAAAGGATCTCTTCTGAAAACTCTAGCTGACATCTCATTCGTGATTTCTATGGTTTTGTTTCGTTGATGTTTTCAGAAGTAAGGAAAGTGTGGAATCCTTGGGAATAAGAGGCACATGTTTCCTGAGGCTCTTTTCAGATGGAGTGATGGAGATGCAAAAGATGCAATCGAGTCCCTCAGAACAGGTCTTAATTACTCTCCCTTTAATAACTGTACTCAGCATTTGCAGTTGAAAAATCTCACAAGTGGTAATCATGACTTCCAGCACAGTACTGTTTACTGGCCACGTGTACGTCTAATTTACGTTTACCCCAACCCTAACATTTCAGGTCTTTGATTGTACTGACATCAGACTTGCCAGTCACTTCTCCTCTAACATCATACAGACCTCATGTTGTTGCTACTAAGCTTAGCCTCTGTGTGTCTGTATTTTCATTTGCAATCTCTAAAGTGGCCTCCTATCGAGTTTTTCTCACAGAAGATGCATCATCCTGTTAGTCGGACAGACTGTCTTCATTTTGGTGACAAATACTTTGAAGGATAAGACAGTGTTAGTCTGGTCATCAAGCTCTTGTCACTGAAGGTCAGGCCCTGAAAACAGTTCCATAAGAGCAAAGCAGGTGTACGGTTTTGTGGTCCACCGATCCCACTGGGATTCCTGCCACTTAAGTTTCCATGAGAGAGCCATAACAGATTCCAAGGGTGTCTTCTCATGGTACACAGGGCGAATACTGATACAAACTGCTCAAGGACTTTCAGAATATTAAAGTGATTAAAATCACATATTACAGTGGCATCAGCAAATTGTACTTTCTGAATCATTCTGATAATTGCAGCAGAGTTGGTGTCAGCCTTGGGTGAAAGTGAACAGTGACAAATACATGAAGACCCTGGGGACAGAAAGTAGAGAGTAACATGCAACTTACACTAATTAGAATTGCGCCTTATCAGGTCTACAGAACTACCCAAATACTCTTTTTACATGATTGAGTCATAACTCATGCACACATGCACACATGCAACCACCGATGGTGTTTTAAGTGGGATATTGCTACATCTTAAAAACTTGCACTAAATAAATGCTGGGAAACACTGTTCAAGTGCCTCTGAAATATCTGATAAGAAGCATATTGCTCAATATTCAGGAGCCGCACAGAGTTGTGACTTAGTACATTCTCAGTCTAATCACATTAAAGCAGGAGATTGGGTTAAAAAAAACAAGAGGCTGATATTAAACTGCACTCCTTGGTATTACTTTTAAAAAACCCACAACTAACAAGGACGTCTTTCTGTGCAAGCAAGACTTTCCATCCAATCAGAGATTCCATCAATAATTCTTAAAACATCAGATCACTGCATTGACTCTGCTTTAGAAATGTGGTGCAGCATGTAATATGTGTGTGTTAGACTATGGATTCAATAACAGGATGGTTGGATGATCATGTGCAGAAGCATGCAAGTGCTGTAACGTGTGTTTTCAAAGCACGCAGGTGTGACAGTCCTGTGTTTAGAGTATACAATACATCTAAAAAGTCTTACCACTGTGTCTCTAATGCTGCTTTCTACACCGATCAGCCACAAAACTAAATCCACTGACAGGGTGAAGTGAATAACATGGATTATCTCATTACAATGGCACCTGTCGAGGAGCGGGATATACAGAATTAGGCAACAAGTGAGCAGGCAGTTCAGGTTGATGTGTTGAAAGCAGGATAAAAGGCCAAGCAATAATGATCTGAGTGACTGTGACACGGGTCAAATTGTTTGAAGTGCATCTCCAAAATGACAGGTCATGTCCTGGAGAGCAGTAGTCAGTACCTGAGTAAGAAAAACTGGGGCATCAGCGACAACGTGATGTGCACCCAGGGCTTATGATGCACATGAGGACTGAAGGGTAGCCCATCTGCTCTGAAAAACCTACCGCTATGACCAATCAAACAGTGTATCTCACATTGCTGCATATGGGTCCACATGGGCACAGACCGGTCACAGTGTCTATGCTGAACCCTGTTTATGAAGCACGGGAAAAGGGTGGCCTGGTCTGATAAATCGTGTTTTCCGTTGACAGCAGTGTGCATGTGCATCATTTATCTGGGGAAGAGATGGCACCAAGATGCACTCTGCATGATCCATGGAGCCAACATCTTGCAGTTTACAGGACTTAAAGAATATGCTGCCGACGGCGTGATGCTAGGAACCACGGGACCCCTTGGTATTAATGTTGTGGCTGATTGATCTAAACTCTCCACTATGTCCATACTATGCCTCGTCCCAGGTAAGCGTTTAAATGTTTGCAGTCATTAAGTGGCTATCTCAGTCACTACTGTACCTGACAGATAAACCAATACCTGAGGTAGCTGTGCGATGTTGACTTTATTAAAGACATAGAACCTACCAAATCAATCAAAACCAAGTGTTCCTTTGTAGCTCTGACATTTCACAGCCTTAGACAACTTTAATATGAAACTTACAACAGGAGCCCATGTACACGGTGAGATTCTAAGCTCAAGTATGATCTTTCGTTGTCGAAAGATTTCGTTTTATTGAACTACACACTCACAAAGTACTCATACAGCAATAGGTGCCTAGAGAGATGACATCAAAGTCTGTTGCTTAGAGCCGACTCAACTTCGAATCAACCCCTTCATCAGAGTTTGCCCTGTCAAACACTGGCCACCCACGTTTTTTTGTCTCTACCCCCGTGCCCACCCTCATCTCTAACATTATCGCTTCCACTACCTGACTCTACGTCTAGTTAGTCTCATTCTTTCTCCCTGACTGGGGCACTAGCCATGCAGACACAAGTCGCCTCCACGGTCCACTCTGCTGCTGGGAGAGACAGACGCAGGGGCTGCTAATGAACCCCACTGCCATCCATGGGGTTTTGCCATCCATGGGGTTTTGAGATCGGCAGAGGATGCATCTGATTAATCTTTGTCCTAATTAGATCGAACAATTAACCTGCCTGCCACCGAAGCTCTGGAGCCTGATGACACTGCAGGAGCTGCAAACCCCCTTCACTGTGCATTAAAACCAGAGCAGGGTGAGAGTGTGTCCTCCAACGTACACGGCGATTTGTGAATAACCAATTAATGGTACAAGACTAAGACAGCACAGTATTCTGTGCTTGTGTTGCAGAGAGCTCTGATCAGTTTCTACTTTTTGCTCTTTAATAATGCCACATTACTCTGCTTTTAATTCAAAGTCGGAGAGGGAGCTGATGGAGCTCATATAAAATTTCATGTCAGAGGCAAAGGGGGAAAAAAATCCAATCTTCATTAAGATGGAGATACCTCCTGATGTGAAAAGGCCTGGTGGACATACTTGTTCACTCACTGGCTGGGTTTAAGCATGCACTGCCTGCTGATCTGAAATATTTGAAATGCCTCAGTTGTTACACAGTGCATGCTGAAAACAAAGTGGACAGGCAGAGAGCAGCCACTGAAGACTGTGAGTTAGAAGTAGTTGTTGAAGAAGCAGCAAAAAAAAAATCAGAAATCAGGCAGTGAAGCAATCACACTGTCCAGGAAGTCTCCCACAACATGTGTGCAACAACTGGTGTTGCACAATACGTTTGCCACCCATGTATGGCCCAATGCATGCTGTATCGTTAAATGACACGTTAGTCTCAAGACGCAGATGATGTACGTATAGTCACTGGTTGGCAAACAGCGGCTCCACATACTTTTTTACACAGCTTCTCTTTAGTAGAAAATGTAAAAGGATGTCACTTTCCATGTTTTTACCGTCACGCACATGCGACATGAAAATGTTATGCAAATCTGTACATTTGTATGAAGTTTTATTTTTAAAGGACGCTGAAGAAGAAACCGGAACCGTCGCAGCTGTCACGTCTGTTTGCTGACAACAGCGCTCTGTGTTTGACTTGTCAACTTTGTTAAAGCCGTTAAATGTCACATGTCTTATGTGATAAGGATGTCACGGTGTTTCTTTGCTGATAAAGTCAACTTTTCTGTAACGCTGCTGCTCTGAACGCGACGTGCCTCAGCGGCGGATGGTTGCGGAAATAACACGCAAAACTAAACCACCCCTAAAAGTTGTAATTACACAGTAATACGCGACACATAATGAATACAATTTGGCCGAAATTGAGACTGAGAGCTCATGTTCATTTCCAAACCCTAACTTGTTTCTGCCACTCAATGAAAGTTCGTGTGGGACGAGGAAACATTACAGTCAACTTTTTCAAGCGGACTTTGGCACTAACGCTACGCTCTGCAGTGAAGAGCCTGCGGTGCTGCTTTCTCCGGATAGTTGACTACGTGTTCTCCAAACTCTCTGCTAACGGAATTCACCGCTAGACTGACCTGTTTTAGAAAGGACGCTGTAACCACCGCCGTCGTGTCTTGTCCCACCATGGTGCTGCTGACTTTGCACAGTCTCTTGTCCTTGTCCGGGCCACAGCTTCTGAGTTATTGCGTCCCTGACAACTCTCGCCCCGCTGCCCGTCATAGAAAGTATGTAGTCCATACTGCTGCGGAGCCTAGCAGTTAGCTAACGACAATAACCCCTTCAACGTGTCCAAAAAGATCGTATCATCGCTTAAAACGCAGCGTTGGCGACAGGTGAGCGGCTGTAAGTCTGTCAGTGCTGGGAAAACCTTGAACACTGTGCACATTCACGACCAGGAACTGTCTGAAATACGTCAACAAGCGCACACTTTTTTTTTTCTTTCTCCTGCTGTGCAGCGTAGTTTGGCATGTGTCGCACACTTCACAGCAGCAGAACCCCAGTGCACACATGTAGAACTAAAACTGAGCTGACTTTTTTTAGACTAATGCTACTTCTTTTAGAGATAGTTGAAAAAACAACAACAACTGAGGGGTCTCAAAGTGACTGACTTTATTACTTCCTCACTGTAAAATCCTACCTGCTGTACTTACTTTATATTTGCTGATTGGAGGCTGCCTTAAAGGTTGTCGTTGGATTCTGATAATGGATATAAAAAATGAACTTAATAGATACGCACAGAAAAATACACAACCTGGTTCACACACCAACACCAAGACTGTTGCTAGGGCCTATTTCATAGTCATGGAGTGCAGGGCTTTATGGCACCCAGGAGAAGGACTTCTACAATAATATCACAGTAATAAATTCCCATTCAGAGCCTAAGTATACCTCTGAGTCTACATATGACTCGAGGGAACACAGTGATGCCTCCTAAGACCTGCGATGCGCGCGTGTCTGTTTGTCTAGTGAGAGATGGAGGGAGATGGCATTTGTGGTGCACAAATGAGGAATGTGGAAAAGTGAAAAAACAAAACAAAGAAACCCAGCAGACCAGAACAGGGAGTAATAACTGCATGGTGGCCTCAGATAGTGAACTGGAAAGTCTGTGATGCATTATTCATTTCGGGGACAGAGCTGTGGTGAGCCAGGAGTCAGAGGTGTGAAGACTCCCTGTAATGTTTCAGGCACATTAGAGAAGTGACCAGTAAGGCTGACCCAGCTTCATTTGTTGACCCATTCACGTCACAAAAGTGGTACAGATTTTTCTCTGCCAAGCTGGGAACTGACAGGAACAGTACTGGAGTACTGTCCCTAGTTTGTGGTGGAGGGGACGAGCTTGACACAGCTGTCACAGTTGAGTACAACTGAAACACTGTGATTGGAGTAAGGGCCACTTTCAAAACTAAACGTGCTCCATCTGCTGGATAAATGGGGTAGTGCAGGCTTTACTGTCCTTCCTCAGTGACAAGAGACAGAACATGAACAGCAGAAGTATGACAATAATACAGAAATATACATCAAATCAATTACATCAAATAAAGATAGTTAATCTAATAAGCAAAGTATTTTTAAATACATATATATCAGTATATTTATGTATATATATTGTGTCTGCTTTTTGCTTTTTACAAGATTCTCTACTCAAATGTTCTTTTCTGCAGTGCAACTTTGCTAATGTTATTTATTAACTGACAAATGATGACTAGTTGGTCCCTAACCTACTTCTAGTTTATTTTGATAGAATGCAAAGTAAAACAAATATCAAAATGTGATTCAGTTTTTGTAGATCATCAAATAAATCCATCAACAATTCCTTCTGCAGAAACACCCCCTAAAATGAAAGGAATTTGGTTCATTACAAATCAACTGTAAAGCGTTGAAACTTGGCGCGTCTAGCATTATACAACATTGTCCATAAAATAGGTCAAACACACTCTTCAAACTTTTATGCTTTATGCATTTCAAACACTTTTGTCAATAAAGATCTGATATATTCGACTTTCTGTCTGTGGCTTTGCAATAGGTGGTGCTCAGACGGTGTATTTAGGCGGGCATTCAGACTGGCTTCGTGCCACCCCACAGGGCCTTGTAACTGCGTGATATACTGTGTTGCTTTACAGCTGCCCAGAGCAGCCATCAAATCATCCATAACATCCACAGCGGGAGACTGAGTGCCTTCCTTTTCTCTGCATTTCTACCTCATAGGTTGAGCTAAACTGTATAGTTTCTTTTTAACAGTGCAGACCCAACAAAATGAGTTTCATTATGAAGGTCCACTTTCTCTGAGAACCCCTCCACCCTCTAATTAAGCCTGTGACCAAAGATGGGAAATGAAAGATTTCCCTCTGAACTTTTCTAAATGATCCTTTGTTATGTCTGGCTGGTAGGTCATTACCCTCTCCTTCTGAGTATGTGTCTTTAGGGAGCACACTTGAATTTGTGCTTCGGTTTACAGTTTATGCAAAAGTCACAACATCACTTTCCTTATTAAATTTCTCGTAAGATCAGATCTGCACTTGAGCGTGCAGCACCGTACCCGTCAGGGAATCATTCCGTTTAATGACTCTAAAGTCGTGAGGTCCTGTCGTACAAAACCGCCGTACAAAAACCTCCTGGTGTCAGCAGCTGCCTGGCAAAAGCCCTGAGAGGGTCTTGTGTGTGAGGCTTTATCATCCTCTGGGAGCGGGGCACTGGGGAGTGAGTGTTAATCTCAGCACTTTCCCATTGAGAGCCAGGTAGGCTGCAGTCTAATCCCGAGAAGAGGAACACTTTCATTACAGAACAACAAACACGAAAGCCACTGGGAGCTGCCACTTTTCCACTGTCGATGGATGGACGGCATTCAAAAGCAAGGTTATGTAATGTAAGCAGTGCTGCAGCAGTTTGCTGGTGTGAGCACCAGAATGGCTGTATTAACATGCGCACACACACATATTGCACACACACTTCTACACAATGGCAATCTGCTCATTTCTTTCCAGACACAAATGCACCTGCTGGCAATCATAAAGAAGCCTTTTACTGTGTGGTAATTGGAAAGCTTATTGAGGTGTGAGCTAAAAGACATAGCTTAAGATAGTTTTCTCATGTGATGGATCACACGTAGCATTTTCGGAGCATCTCTGGAGCTGGAGCGTTAATACAGAGCACAGTCTGTTCTGTGTTTCACACGTGTTCTGCACTGTTATCCTGGAGTCTGTACCAGAGGCATAAAACATACAAAAAAAAAATAAAAAATGAGATGACGACCAATAAGGACAGTTATAGCTGCTAGAGGGATCAGGCAGAGGCATCCAGACAATGGCGGCAATCACAGGTGTTTAACAGCCCTTGTCAGAAAATCCCACCTTCTCTGAGGCTTCATTGGGGAAGTGAAGCCTTCGTCTCCCTAAAGCTGTCAGCGCTACAACAGATGAACATGTTTTTCCCTCTGGCAGCAGGAGCCAAATATTCATGAGAGGAAAACGTGGATCAAATGTTGTGTGGCGCCTGTTAACACAGTGACAATGCCAGGCTGATTCACCAGATCATCTGCAGGAACAGAGCTGTTTCATTACTCATCACTGTGCTTATGTAAGTCTGGCTGCTGTCACTCACACATTGTTTATGATTTTTCTTTACAACACTGTACATTTCTGAGCTCTCACCACCCCCCTCTTTGAAGCTTTTGTGGGCTGCAGTTAAAGGACTATTCCAGTATTTATAGATAGTTTGGTCCATGGGCTCTTATGTTATGGTCTATGTGTGACGTCCGTGGAGATATTACAATCACTTATTACATTCACCTCTGTTATTGATAAGATTAATGGTGATTAATGTTATCTTAAAACTACAAAAAAACGCAGCAGCTCATTAAAGGAATAGTTTGGACAATATGCTCACTGGCTTTCACTAGAATACGTAAAATACAGTGTTGTGAAGGTGAGATTTACGGCAAAACCAAAAAAAGTAATGTGCTGCAACTACATCTAACACCACAAATTAATGTTGTTACATTTCTGTTCTCAGTAAATGTAACAGAGTCTGTATAGTGTGTGGTTCCACTTGCCATATGTCCCATACTGTATGTATTAGACACATGGTAAGGCGCTTTCTCTCTCAGTAGGTAAATAGTTTGTGAGAAATATACTGGAGGCAGGTTGTGTATAAACATGTTAATGTTACAAAATCATATATAATCACCATGTACACGACCAGTCAAAAGTTTGGACACATAGAAATGAGCATGTTTGTGAAAAAACATTAAAGTCATCAGAATGAACGTGTAGACATTGTTCATATTGTAAATGACTTTTGTAGCTGAAAACAACTGGAAAATTTATACAGAGACCTAAATTCTCCAAACACTAGTACTGTCTTCCAATAGCATGTTATTTTTGCTAATGTATTAAGTGTATTAGTGTATATATATATATATATATATATATATATATATATATATATATGTGTGTGTGTAGTGATGACGGGACTGCTTCCTATCCCAGCATGCAACAAGGTAAGGTGAAAAGGAATGAAATCAAACCTCACTCATGGTTTTGTAACAAACTAGTGACCTTAACTAGTGACTTAAGAGAGGGACAAACATCTTTGCACTCTTACCACTAAGCAAATCAGGCTCTTCACTTTACAGTGTACTACTGGAAATGGGATCAGGTGGAAAGTGCATAGCTCTCCAGTCTCTATCACCTACCAAAAACAACACGTGATAATTGCATCAAATCAGTAACATGATATATTTTCATTAAACCATATCAGTGACAACTGAGCAACTCCATTACCTTAAAATGTGGTTAGAAAAGAACCTTAAGGCTCATATTAAAAGTAATTTGAGTATTGTGAAAATATCCCTAAATGCCCCATGATGCACAGTTACTATGATATATAGTTACCCAAACCACATCTAGACCTTAACCTGTAGAAAATGAAAGACAGAGTAAAGATATTCAGTGCGTTTTATGGTTGGAACTAACCCTTAGTGTCCAAAAGGAACTACTCAGTACAGTACTGACACATTTACCACAACATTATTCTGCCATGAGAAGAAACTGCACCCAAGCATAAAAAAAACACATAATCACATCGGAGACACTGTCCTAATTTTAGAAAATAAGCCTCCTGCCACAGTCAATTGTTCTCTTTCATGCATCTGGGCTTTTCCCTTTAACTAATCCAGAAAACCCTCGCCAAGAGTTGTTTCTCCCTTTAAGACAGATTTGTAACCAATGGAGCCAAAATATATTATCCAAAAGCGGATCTTCTCGGTTACGTAAGGCGAATACAGAACTTAGATATGCAGCAAAGTTACTTAAAAAAGAGAACAGAGGACTGCAGATTTGTCTCAGGCTTTCAGTTTTACATTAACCCTAAAGCCTGCACAAAGAGCAGTAGGTGACAAGGAAACAACAGCTAACTAAGACCTGAATAATCAGCTGGCACATCTAGTATTTGTTAGCCGTTGTTGCCTTGTCACCTGTGCTTGCTCATTACGTGTTCATTATTAGTGGCTCTCTTGTTTATACAGAACCCTCCCTACATTATTTTACCTTATTCATTAACAAAAGACAGAAACATGATGGCAGGTGATCATTGCTGAGGTCTTGTTGTGCCATCAACTCTGACATCGACCTACTGCTGCAACATTTCAACCCACTGTTATTGCCTGCGCTTCTCTCTCAGGACAGATCTACAGGGTGGCTAGTGGTGATGGAGGAGCTGTGGCGTCACAGTGAGCTATCTTTCACCGCCGCCTCCACTGCCCCCGCTCACGGTCATCTATCCTCTGTGAGCGTCCGTCCATGCGGTGGCCTCAGACAGATGACCACTGGCTTGGTGGGAAGAACACATCCGTCTGCTGAGCGGAGCGCTCTCTCCTTCAATTTTTTCACCTTCCTCTCCTGTCTTTATGCATCCATTTCCTTATATCCCCTAGTGACTGTGTTGTTTACAATGGGAAGCCGCTTGACAACCAGAAGATGTTTAATTTCAGGGCCCAAAGGCACAGAGAAAGTGGAAAAGCAGGAGCTAGACCACAGAGGTGGTGAATGAAAATGACGAGAAGGCGAAGGAGGTAGGGAAGAGGAAAGGACATGCATCAGACATGCACCACTGCTCTCCTCATACAGGGCAATTTATTAAAATAATAAAGCCCAGCAGTGCACTGAAGGTTGAGCCCATAATAAACCTGACAGGGAAACAGAATGAGAGGCTACAGTACTGAGGCACCGTCAGACAAATAAACCAAACAAATGCTCTGTTACGTCTGTGTCCAAGCTGAACTCTTCGTAAAGGAGTTAATTGCTGCCTTTTAAACTCAGACACAGTCATATATTTCATCATTACTCTAAAAAGCCTCTCATGAATCACTCAGCTACAACAGAAGCACAAAGAGTGCTCTACATAAGCTTCTTTCCCTCAGCGGCCATTAGAATCACAATATGACCAGATACAGCAGCACACTGTAGGATGGGAGGAAAGTAGGAGCCAAATGGACATGTCCAAAGTGGCAAAACTCACATCAGGTTCGGCACTCTCTAAATTAGACAATGAATCTCTCTCCCCCAGGAGACGCAGCAGTTCAATAATTTGTTGGTTAAATTACATGTCTGGGACATGTTGCATCATTTAACGTGAGATGTTAGCGTGGTTAAACGGATACAACCTTCTAGAGACCATATGACTAACATGAGCCAGGGAGGATGTAATTAACTGTACATAAAGGGAATCATTAGTCAGTCACAGTAGCTCAGTAAGAAGGTCCCGAAGCTGTGATGCCTTTCGGTGGTGATTTTTTTATGCAATAATATTTTTTATACAAATTGATTTGCTTTGATATTTATCATAGACTTTACACAAAGGAGATGATGCTGAGCAAGAGTGGATTGTGATTCTTTTTACTGATGATGCCATTCTTTTCTTCTTATTCTTATTATTAGATAAAGTGGATTTTTCCTCCTTACTATTCATCTGTCCAGTCTGTAACTTTCCTGGTTTGTTTTTGTATTTACCACTTCTATAGGGTCATTTTCAAAAACAGCAGGCAGGATTCTTCTGAAATATATGTGATTTAATTTGCAGTACTACCAATGAACAGTTTAGCTATACAGTAGGTAAATGCATAAATGCAGTATCTTAAAAGGAGCCCTCTTTATTTATGTTCCAACACCCACAGCAGTAATGTACAGCATATGATATGTGCCAGTCAAACACACCTGGCAGATTTATGTCCACGGCTTGTACTGTAACTCAATTATGTTTCAGTGTCCTATAAAAATTCTAAGAATTGAAGGCATAAACACATTCTTGATGATAAAAAAGCACAAGCAAAGTAAATAATTGCAATTTAATTGAACCATATTGAATTTTCCAGTGACCAGACATTTTTATAGCCTATTTTCATAACACGCTTGTCCTTTAGGGCCTGACTGTTCTCCACAGATGTACCTCCAGTTATGCTTTGTGCAGCCAGTGTGGAAATGAAGGAGGAGGCATTCAAACCAAATGTACAGTATGTAGTTTTTGCTGCTACGCTTCTTTGTGACAGTTTTCCAGAGCCTTGCCAAGCAGTGAATGTCCAGAGCAATGACCCGTGTGGAGAAGACAGCGTACTGCACTGGCAGAGTAAATCCTGTCCCCCAGCTATTCTTCCTCTTGGATAAAGCGCTGCATAACAAACACTGGTCCCTGAGCATGCACAGTATAAAATCCTCCACATTCTAATACGAAGACATAGAGAAGAACGAGGAAAGAAGGAAGGTAGATGTGAATGAGTCACACTCATTGCTTCTTTGAAGCACAGCTCTAACCAATTTTGGCCTGAATCCAACACTCCCATTTTTTCATCATTATACCTACTGATTAGGTAAAAGATATACAAACAAAAAATGCAAGAAAAATATAGACCAAAACATTCAAAGCATCCCTCTTTCACTACAGTAATTATTTTGTTAGTAAAGACACATATGTAAAAATATGTAAATGAATAAACTTTAAATAAGATTTTTTTTTTCTTTTTATCATAAACCTTAAATATCCAGTTTTCTTTACCCAATATCTCAATTATACTCTCACTGAATCTTTTAACCTTATACATCATCCCTATAAAAATGTTACATATACCTTTCTTCTTCAGCTTTTGCATTTAAAGTAGTGAAAATTATTCTCTACAATATTAAAACGTATCAAAAATCACAGTTGTCTTGTTTTATAGACCAATTTTTGATCCCCGCTAATCTCATTTGGACTGCTTTCACAATAAAAGCGTCCTAGTTGAATACTCTGAATGTGAAGCAGCAGCAATAGGAACTGCTGGGTTAACACTATCAGAAAGTTAATAAGCTTTCTAAGCGGGTTAAGAAGTACCGAGATCAAAATAAACGGTAACTGTGCAGTGGATTACAAACATACATTGTAATACTGTACATACTGTAAATTCCTTAGGTGTAGGCAGTTTAGTTTAGTTTAGTTTTAAGTGGGTTTCAGCTTTTCAAATCCATCACATGGTCTTCTTTAGTATGACCAGACACCAACCCCAAGAGGAAGACTGTCAAATATGGTTGAAAACTGAGTCTAAATGATAAATTTAATTTAAAAAATTACTTCTATTAAATATGATTTAGTCTCCACATTAACACAACGTGTGACACTATATTTCTGATCTACACCACTGCAACTAATCAGTTCCCGCTGACACTCCATGCTTCTGTAAATTCAATTAACTGTTATGTAAATATCATCCAGGACTGTGTAATGGTTGATTTGCTCCTTAGAGACGGAGACTAATTTACTCATTTTTGAGAAGAAATACTGCTTTGCACTGGCGGACGTTACATAAACAGGGTTTCTTCAGGCTTTAGTGCAGCCTGCCTCAGCACCAATGCACGTTAGGTATAAGCGAAATAAAGCTGTTTTTAAATAATAGCAGACCATAAATTCATGAGTTACAGGGAAACAAATATCCACTGTTATGTGAAGAGTCAGGCCTTATTTTCTCCACTGTAAAATGAATCAATAGCAGGGGCTGGTGCTAGCGTCCGACAGTAGAAAACTGCTTACTCTTCATTTGAGCTGTATGTAATCAATCCTAGCCAGAGGATGGCTGGAGTCCTTTCCAAACTAAGTGGGGAAAACAGTGGGATTACTAGGTCTGTGGCATTTATAAATTGAGCCGAATGACAAGAAGGCCACCAGGAGACTCCTGGTCAACGTAATTACACTGGCAGGCCAACAAATCTGACCGTCATTCGTCATTGAGTATTACAGCATGAAATAAATGTCCTTTCTGGAAGTTTGGCTTAAATGGATGTTCACCACAGTCAGAAATCTTCCTCCAGATGGAACCTGGTTAGTGTGAGATTAATGTCTTTTTTATTCTCTCTGGGGGTCCACATAAAGATAAGACTGGTATAAGAGTATCTGACCATCTCAGGTCAAACAAACTGCTTTATCATCAGGCTATTTTTCTGTTGTTGGATCACCTTTTATGTCACAGTATTTGGGCTTGCAACCGAGGGTCGGAACGCCAAGGCTCCCGTCCTCGGCCACCGCCCATTTCTTTACGCACCCGACCCCTATGGCCCCTCTTGCAGGTGGTGGGCCCACAAGAGGGCGGAACCACGTCTCTCCTTCGGGCT
>JAUYWH010000008.1:19644615-19687631 GCA_034779795.1 Ctenopoma multispine | reverse complement strand
GGCTTGGGAACGCCTTGGGGTCCCCCCAGAGGAGCTGGAGGAGGTGGCCGGGGAGAGGGATGTCTGGGCTTCCCTGCATAGGCTGCTGCCCCCGCGACCCGTCCTTGGATAAGCGGTTGATAATGGATGGATGGATGGATATTTGGGCTTGTGATGTGGTTGTGAAGTTTTGAACAGCACCATAGAGCAATCGTTGCAAGCAAGTCTGGTCTGGATGAAAATGTGCAGGACGCTCGGAGAAGAATAATACGCGCAGAGTAAAAAGTCAAAACCTGGAAAAACAAAGGTGACATTCTCTGCCTGTAACCAAGTTAGTGTCAGAGCTGCACCACTGCTGTCTTGGGATGACTAAAGCATACTATTAACCTTTGTGGAAATGGTTTTGAGCCCTCCTGTTGCTGTGAAATGTGTGTGTCTATATATGTGTGTGTGTGTGTGTGTGTGTGTGTGTAAGTGCATGGCCATCCACCTTTGTCATATTGCAGAGTGGATATTAAACTGAGCTGAGTGTGAGGACACATATAAACACAGACAACTAGGACTCTTCTGTCTGTCTGAGGCATTCAAGGCCACAAACTCCATCACACATGCGGCATTGTAAACACTGCGAGCACTTCACAACCTGAACAAAAACAAATTACTGCTTTTGGTTTACACACAGAGAAACTCTAGATGTATCAGATATCCCAATTAAGGTTTGCTAGAAGTGTGATTTGGCTGCCTCTGGTACAGTTTAGTGTCAAAGCAGCACTAGAGGCACATTTGCTGTCAGGCTTTTCTTATCAACACACAGTGTGTAGACTATGGTACCCTGTGGGCAGCATTACTTTCGCGGGATTAACTGTGGAGGTTCTTGTACAAAATTACCCAATCTGCCAGTCTGGTCCCAAGTGTGTGTCTGTGTGTGTGGTGGTACACTACTGTGAGTACTTGCAAACCACGTATTACATGCACACATTTAAAGACAATGTCATGTACACATACGTAGGCGTAATTGGAGCCCAGTGAGCACTGTTGCACACATACACTATATTATTTTGCATTAACACAAACAGAGATGAGGATTTGATAAAAGGCATTTAAACCCCAACCCTATGTCATATAAGGCTAATTCACACAGCACCACACATCCATCTAAAGCTAAATAAATAGATTTAGCCTAGCTTTCCTGGAGTCAGTGTGAAAATGCTAAATTTTAGGGATTACACATTCCTCTACAAACGGTTGCTCTCTGCCTTTCTCTATATCCTACATCTCCAAACATCTACATTAGAACTGCACCGTACAGCACCCGCATGTTGCTTTTCACTCAGCGGTCGCTAGGAAGAGTAGGCTACTGTAAATACTGTAAATACTGATTTTTTTCAAATGAATACATGGTGTCAAAGAGTGGCGGAGACACAGAGAATGGGAAAAGCCAGGGATTTCGAGAGAGACGCACAGACAGAGGGTGAGGAAGAGACAGAGAAAGGCAGTGTGGGAGGAAGAGAAAGTAAAGCGGGTGGGAGAAAGACCCTTTGATGGATTTGTGGCGGAGCTAGGCTGCCTCCTGGTGCTACGTGACCAGCTTATACCGCCAAGGCAAGAAGGCTCGGGCTTATCTCGGTGCACACAAGCAGCTCTGCTGGCGAAAGCACCATGGCATGGCTGTGGGTGCTGCTGTCAGACCGTGACGGATAACTCTTACTCTCTCTCACTTCTCTCATTTCCACTCTCTCTCACCCATTCACTCTATCTTCCCTCCTTCTTACTCATTCAACTGGGAAGAGCATGTAAAGGTTTGATACTGATGCACAACATGAGGATGATTCACACTTAAGTTGGTTTAGAAAACAGAGGAGTGCCTTCATTTTTCCTTACAGTTTGAATCCCACAACAGCAGGAAAATGAGTGAACAGGAGATTTCCATTTGCTCGGTTCAAATGTTAAATGTCTCATACCCAACGGAATAAAAACGTCTACTAAAACAATGTTTGTCAAACTTCTCTTTTAGAACATAAATACTCATTTTAAATTTCTGTGGAGAACAGAACCACAGGGCACACAGTCTGTGTTAGAAAACGTTTTATACTCCTGTCCTGATGCATCCATCAGTGCAATTATATCAAAGTAGTTTACAGAGATTTCTTTGGACTTCATGGTTTATAGCTTTTATACTGACATACAGTTTGAATTGTGGCAATCTCAGACATTAAAGCAAGTAGCATTCACCTGACCACAATTTGCAGTGGACAGCAAAAGAGTTTGAATACTTTTATTATTTCAGTTTTTGAAAGAAGGCAAATGAAAAGTCAAATAATCCAGAGAATATTGTACCACCAATGTTACACACATCATTTTCATCCTTTGAAAATGGTCACACATACGTATGTGTAAGTTGTCCCATTTCTATAGAAAAAACTGAAATATTTTCACAGTGACTTGGGTGTAATTGCCACCCCTGGCTACAATCTGGATGTTTAAACACAAGAGACAGGCCACCTGAGACAATTACACCAAACGTAAAACAAGAGCAACACTGATGTACAGCCTGCAGCGCTGGCTATAACTGTCAACATCCATAGTGATTAGCTCCTCGTGTGATATCATGCTGTGACTACACAGCTGCTGCTGGATTCTAGAAAATACTGCTTTCAAGGACAAGTGGTCCGCCTGTGTGTCTGCACTCAAACATACATGCAAGTATCAGAAGTAGAGGAGCGACAGGATGGCGACTTAACACCCAACGTGACACTTCTATCAATTTATTGAATAGCTGTTAATTAAATTCTGGCCACTGAGTCCCTTACATGAAACTGCATATCAAGCACAGCTTGACTTGGTGAGTTAGTGTATTGCTACCCCAGCACCGGTTGCTCCCCTCTTCGACCCTGCAGTGAAAATCCAATGAATAACTAAGAGGGGAATAATCAGTCACGAGGAGGCGGTGGCAGGGTCCGCCACTCTCAGGACAGTAGGGCACGGGTGGTTCTGTCTTGTTTATTAGCATTTCCTCTGTCAGGTGCTGCAGACACAAGGCTGAGTTAGCAAAGTGAGGCCGCTGTTGCCATTCAGTGCATCAGTGTTCGAAAAATTGCACAGACACGGGGAAAATTTGCCTTGTTAAAAATATATTTTTATAACAACTTCTGCTGAGACTTAAATATCTTTCAGTAGAGATCACCAATTATCAGTTTAAGATATTTAGTTACAAATGTTAAGATACAAAATAAATTAGAATGTAATAAAAATCGATGTTTTGAATTCGTAATTCATCATGTAGGTCCAATAAGCTAAACCCTTTATAAAATGTCCAGCTGCATGTTGAAATTAAAAATATTTGACATGACATGACAACAAGGCTTCAAAGCAGCGGCCATTGTTGTGTATAGTACGGGAGGAAGTAAGTCTCACAAGAAGCTAATGTGATAAAATGTCTCTCCTCAAGACTGCAGCCAAGGTTGTACCAATCTTTGCTGTTGTCCATCTGCCCTTGAAACAGATTACCCTTTCGCCTGTCCCCCCCCCGGTCAGACACACAGGAAATACATTAGAGAATAACAAGGTAGTGTGAAGATGGAGAGAGTGAGAGATGAGGAAGAGAGAGGGGAAAGAGAAGAGGGAGCAGAGGAGGAACTTCACAATGAATTGGCAGAAGCTCCCCTCTTTTAAGCCATTATCTGCAGTGACATGCTGCGAAGGCGCTCCCTTACAAACATATGTCCAGGAGGGACAGAGGCATATCTCACGCCTGCAGGTCCTTAACTAACAGTCAAAAACTCAGTCCAGTTAATGTTAGGACACAGAATCAGACCCAGTAGGTGAAGGCATAGAGAGCATGAGTCAGCAGTGAAATATAAAGAAAGAGAAAAGTACTTGCACGGGGAATATCCAGTGAAACAGTTCTCAAACGCGCTCATTTTAGGCAGGAACACTATATGTCATACTTAATGAGTCTACAGCTGTAGAGACATCGGCTCTGTCTCCTGTTTTGCGTTGCATTACTGAGAGGCGCTCGGTGAGCTCCAGCGGAGGCCACAGGTTGGCTATAATGATGTAAAGGTCAAACGTGGCGGTGGGACTCGGAGGCTGTCAGAGACAGAGATGCTAGGAGACTGGGGAGAGCGTGTGTTAAGTGTCACACCCTCTCAGGAAAAAACACTGCAGGCACTAATGCAGCCTTTCATATCCTTTGCTCTTCATTGGTTCCTTTCCTTCCTTTTAATCTCCTTTCCTTTTTTGGTCCCTTTACTTTCTTTTCTCGTTTCCTTCTGTCCTTTACTTTGCTTTTTTTTCCCCAGTTGTTTCCGTCCCTCCCTTCCAGTCCTGTTCTTTTATACCCTCTCATTAACGTTATCCTGATTTGTCTTTCCTCACCTTTCTTTTCCCTCCCTATTCTTTCTTACAGCTTGTTTTCCTTCCCACCCATCAGATAAGACTTGTGACTCTAACCTCCTTAAATATTGCCCCTCTTTCCTCTTCAACCTCCTTTTTTCTTTCCTGCTTCCTTCCTTCATTCCTGCTGGCGTGAGCGATGACTGACACTCATCACAACACGTTTAGAACGTGCTCTTCTTGATGACTGTGAACATGCTGCATGTTTAATAAGAACGCCGTCATCATATCAATCCCTGCTTCTCCTCAGAGGTGAGAAGTGCGGTTGGTGTCTTGGTAGGAGGCTCATTGGTTGGGCTGCAAGAATGTTGTTGGTGAATGTGCTGTGTGAGTCTAATGAAGGACTGTTTGAAGCCTGGCACACTGCACATCAACCTGCCTGCCACATTATTACCAGCCCATTAGAATAAAATTAGCATGATCAGCCCTGTAGGAGCAGCTTGACCCGGGTTTGACTGTATAAAGAAATGACAGGGCCCACTTACTGGATGCCATCTATGAAGAGGAACCAGAGGGACAGGACAGTCACTAATCACTGTCTCATTATGTGATACAACATAAATGACTGACATATGTTATATTTCTGCAGTCATACAATGAAAACCCAAGCCTTGATCTGAATGTGTTTTATCTAGACCAATGCTAGCTACAGCAAACGATTAAATGCTATGATTCATGCTTTAGAGGCTTGTACAAATTGTTATGTCGTAGTTAAAAGCTGTAAAAGCATAAGTCACAGTCGCGTTACATTTAATGGCTGAATGACTGCGACTTCTGACCCGGCGCTTTTAAAAACAGCCCAGAACTGCCATTAAAAGGATAATGGATGATGAGAGTGGGATGAAATATCAACAATCAGTCCACCTGTCCTGCCAAGCTTTTATCCCTCAATTTCCTTTATTGATTGTCACCAGCTGAACTGATACGGATGGGCACAGACCAATCTGTTCCCCAGTCAATGCCTGGCCCGAGGAGCCGAGTCGATACATGATGACTCTGTAGAAGGCTTATCGGAGTGTGACACCAGCAGACACACAAGAGGAATGACACACCTTTGTCCACTCTTGAGCCTCTCCCTACTCAGCAACGGCCGCATGTGACACGAGCTACAGCTCCACTGCCGTTCCCAGCAGAACAGTCCCTGCTGCAAAGTTTTAAGCTGCCGCGCTGATTTACATGACTAATCACAGATTGTACACTCAAGGACATGCAGGGAAATTCAAATTCACCAGACCCTTAAGAAAGCAGCAAGAAGGTCAAATGGAAAAAAATAAGCTGACAGATCAGCATAAACTCACCTGAGCTGCTTTACGTAACAACTGTGTATCTTATTGACACTTTTTTTTGCTTGAGGAAGTGTTAGGTGTACTGAAGCAATGCAGATTAGTTTGTGATTTAATAACACCGCGTTATTCAGAGGTCCTTTCACACCTACAGTAAGTTTGGTTCACTGTGGCGTCAAAGCTGTCAATCAAACTCCACTGCAGCCAGACTGATATTGCCAAAAAAGCCAAACTGGTTCTAAGTTGATTTGCTCAAAGCAAATGTTGTAACAGAAGATACGCAATTTTAACATGACGGCAAAAGCTAAAATACTATTGCACCCATCAACCTATTGTGTCAAGGAAGCGACCTTTAAGTGATCTTCCTTGATTAACTGTTAAGGAAGTGATCTTTAAACCAATCAGTAGCTATACATTATGCAAGATCAACAATAATCAACAGGCGATACTACTTTATGCCTTCCATCATTCTTTATGACTTATTAGGTCCAGGTGCCAGACACCAGAATGTAATTTTCCCCATGTGGTTCAATGCGTGGATGAGGATGAATGACCTTTCAGTCCATGTGACTTAATGCTTAGTTCCGCTTGGTTTATTTGTAACCAACCTTTTCTCACACACTAATGCTTATTCATGTTCTCTAGTGTCTCATATGAATGCTAAATATACCCCTTAGTGTCAGTAAAAGATGCACAGGGATTTTAATTCATTCAATAAGTCAATAGTTAACACCTAGGTCAATATTAGCGCTCTAGTTGTACTTTTGACTCAAACATAATTTTACTCCACATGGCTAATTTGCATATATCAAGACCACATTAGTGTTAGCAAACCATCATTAATAAGTCCCAATGCATAATAGATTCCATACACAATTACATAAATTCACATAGAAATTAATTAGAATAAGTATTTTTACTGTTAATATATAATATAATCTATAAATAGAAAAATATTAACCCTCAGGCATCACATTTTGTCCTGAATGATATAAGCGGGTAGTAAATTAAACGGAGGCCTGAGGGTTAATAGAAATAAAACTTGTTATTTAGTAAAATAAGCAATTTCTCACATTCTGTTTTGTCACATTCTTGTTTTTTTTCTTACCCTGGACTACAGGAACCATACAAACGCTGTAAAAGTGATAACACTAAGATGGAGAAGATCTGTGTGTACACATTCTCTCCTTACAGTCCAACAGTACGAGGTGGCAAGTAAACACAGTATTTAACAGTCAATGTTCTCTCATCCGCCAGGTGATGATAAGTGCCAGACACAGAGGTACTTAAATGTCAGCATTCACTTTGCTGTCCGTGTCATTCGTGACACTGTAACTTTTCTTGCTTATTTTTTGCACCTTGTCATATTCTCTCTCTGACTGCTGACCTTTTCCATGTTTTTACACCTGTCATCATCTAGTTGGTATGGTACCATTAAACAACAACTGACCCATTTTACCCTGATGTCTACAAACATGGGACTACATATATATAATATAATTCTTGCAGTGAACTTCATACCCCAGATATTATTTATAATTGCATCAGTATTAAGTTAAATAAAAGTGTCCTAAGTGTATTCATATTTACAATCTAAAACAATAAAGAACTCTTCAATTACCTCGAGTTATTCGGCAGCATTTAAAAGTTCTGTTTGCATACTTTTTCTTACACGATTCCTCTTCCCCTAATCTTGACCCGAGCGACTTGCAAACTGAATCACATCAATAAAATGAACAGAGATGCATTACACTTATGGGTTTGGAATTAGTTTAGCTCAAACTCATTTCATCATCTCTGAGAAGTCAGCTCCCTGAAGTGTACTTACTCTCACAGTGGCAACCCAGCTTCTGAAACTGATATAGACCTGCAGCAGACAGTTGCACCCTCACCGCTCCCACCCAAAATAGGATTCATCACAGGGATAAATCTCATCAGAGTCAGGTAATTATAATTTGTAGGCAGGACATGAATTGGAAAATGAGAAATAGGGGATGGGGGTGGGGGGTGGGGAGAGTGGTTGTGGATGTGACACGGTGAAGTTTGCCTGAGTAAGAAGTTCAACAGTTCAGATAGTGTGTGAACTTCAAATATTTGCACATCCACATACACACATGGAATACTAACGAGCCACTCTCCAGCAGCCTGGTAGCACTCGGTGATATAATAACTGGACATCAAAATCTACTTCAGTGTTCCAGTAAATGCACTTAAAATGCAGTAAAGGCCAAAATTACGATGATAAATGTGTTAGTATGTGAATGTTGTACATTTCTGTATTGGTTTAGACAAATGGGATGATTGTTCATTTGAAAGCGATGGTGGGGTTACAATACATGCTTACATTATTTAAATAATTATGATTTATTAGATTTTACATCACCAGTTGCTGCACAAACCCCAGCCCTAGTGTCATTTACCAATGGTATAGCCTCTCTTCAGCTCGCCACAGTGAGGGCTGCGGCGCTGGGAGTTGGTGGTGTTGTTTTCCTGCACTGCGAGGACTGTGGTTGTCTTGGCAACAGGTGGTGCAGCTTTGCTGCGGGGCGAGGCTGGCACCAAGGTCGGGGAGAATCCTTGACTGGCAATATCCACCGACTGAGACTTCTTCTTCAGTCTGCAGGAGGTCAAACAAAGCACAGGAACAGTTACATTATTGTCACGTTTCTATGATTGAAGAGAAATGTGTGTCACTGACAATACAAGGCACAGTGGGAAAAGTTGTGTGATACGTGTTAAGGTTGAATATATTAGTATCTGTCTGCTTGTAGTGTACTGTAAGATAGCATAAAGCAGTGGGACAGAGGATGACAGCAGGTCTGAAGCCACAGTGACTTCACAGACCTTTAACTTGCTTCTATTGTTTAATTTTGGGGAGTAAATGTGTATGAATGGCAGCAAGCTTTTTTCTGCCTTTCATATATTAAAATATTTGCTTATATCTGAAAAAAAAACTCCTCCAGATTATGTCCTTTTTTAGTTCCTGTTACATAATTTTGTTGCCTGCGTAATAAATACTGACTGTAAATAGTATCTGAAACTGTGTCGATTCTTAAAAATCATGATGACTTTTAAGATGCTTTAATGCTACAGTGTAAAATGGCAGATGTCTCTTACACAGTCGCTCTTGCTGTAAAAGGCTTAAGATGTAAAGTGTTTATGTAAATTCATCATAAGGTAGTGGCTGGGCTATGTCTAATTAAATCTGCCTGCAACCCCAACAACAGTTTGAGTAAGGAACATTTCTAAATTAATTTGCTGAGCTAATCTGAGAAGGTAACCTTCAGTGGTAGGTCTACGAGCTTAAATATGTTCTCACACAGAGTATACAGACAAAATGACACTAACACTAAAACCCTGACACCCAAACGCATCATAATATAAAGATCAAAGATTTAACTTGGGTATTCCGGTAAATGAGTAAAAAAGAGAAAATGACTCCTGAACAGCATGTACAGTAAGTATCTATAGTCCTGAAACAGCAATACAAGATTCCCAGCACTCTGCTGCTTTGCACACGCTTTCAATCATTCCAGCAAAAACTGCTGGAGCGAACAGAATCTTTCTGGCCATTTCACCCACGTGTCCGTCTTCTGATGGACCAAAACAGCATGCATGACATAGTGTCTAACTGGCTAATGAAAATGCATCATCTCTGTGGAAATGCTGTCCATCACCGTGCGTATGTTCTCTCTAAGTCGAACAAAACCCGACCAGTCTGGAGAAGGAGGCACACAGAGGAAACTGAGCTGTGAATAAACATCAGGAGAAATTATGTTCTGCATCACAGAAGTGTTCCCTAAAGTCTATTCAGTTAAAAGCACACACTTGCTGACCACTTCCTACAAACAGATCCACTAAAGCCAGGAAAAAGCCTGTAATGGACCATATTCCTGGTTTATTTTTATCGATTATTATCTTGTCCTTAAAGACATGCATACAGAGAAATCTTTCACCAAGTTAAACAAAAGCGGACAAAGTTAGCTTGGTAAATGCCAGATTGCACTAATGAGTATTTTGCGGGTTGGATGGAACATGAGTGAGAAATAGAGACCTGCTGCCGAGGGTGAGAAAGAGACAGATAAAGACGGAGAGAGCATGTCTAAAGCCACGTGAAGTCTATCTCCACTCCCTTAGGAGTTAGGACTAATTACTGTCTCATGAAGCCCTATAGCTGTGTTTCACTGCACTACAAGGCCAAACAGTATCCAAACCGAATGATGCATCCTTTGACTGAATATTTTAAATAGGGATCAAATGAGAAGATGTGGAATCAGTGTTTTTGTCTCACAAAGAAAGATGGAAACACTTTAAAATTAAACAACTGCAGATTTCTGCCTTATCACCAGCCCCGTATATCCGAGTTTGCTCAAATTTAAGACTAAATACCAAAGACTGAGACTAAATAATACAACAGTGCACAATTCAATATTCTTCACTATGCTGTCTTACTGTTTTTCAAATGCGATATAAGATTTAAAATATAAGGTCTAAGCATCAGAAGCAAAACATGCTCACGCCACATGCAGGTTTTCCTGCTCGTTTCGTGCTTATATGTATATGTTGGATTACGTTTGTACATGGTGGACAGTGCACTGAGATTTGTTTTGTTAGATATCATCTAGATTATATTCCGGTGCCACATATTTTCTGAATAATTGCATATTTTGGGGGGAAATAAAAACGTGGTCTGAGAACACTACAGTTTACTAATATATTCAGTATCAACTTTCCATTTACATGAATTAACAACATATCCTCATTTCGTTAACGTAATGTGGTTGCAATTATATTACCTGACAGAAACATATTTGTGATTAAAATTTAGTTGGTCACACAGCTTTTCCTAATCTACTGCAATTCTTTTTACATTTGTTATTTATAATTATTTTGTTATTATTATTATCTTATTTATTCTGGTACGTCGGTATTTGCGGTGGACAGCAAACAAAGAATTTAATTGAACAGGAAAATATGTTTCCTTACAATAAACTTTAATCTTGAATCTATCATTTCTATGTTGATGACAAACTCCTCCAGCTCTGTAATCCCATTTGTTGTCAATGATTTAAAAGTGTTAATTGTTTTATGTTTGTATTGTCCAAAACTGGTCAGATCAGCATTGATAATCTGCTGCAGTCTAATCTGATGTCTGCTGGATTAAAAAAGAAATGAAATAAAAAAGAAGTAATATAAATAACTCTTTTCAGTCCTTTTTATATCCAAAAAAGTTTTGTTAAAAAAATCAATTTTAGCATATAATATTCTTGTACATCAGTAAGAAGTGACTACACTTCAGGTATATTCCACACATTAGTATGTTTCAGAAAGAGGATGAGCACACAAACCTATGTGAAAGAAAGACTGCATTTTACATAGGTTAAGACTGAAATAAACATCCGTTCACTTATTCATTCATACATAAAGGTCTAAAATAAGCATATGTGATTGTTACATATTAGAAGAATAAAAATCTTTGCAAAATAAACTCTGCAGTACAACAACTGTTAGAACTGTTAGCAGAGCAGCTTCTCAAGTCTACGATCAGAAAAACAATCGGTCAATACCAAGGCCGAGGCAAATCTGAGTCATAGCCCCCACTAAACTGGGACACATTGGAGTCAGAACAAACAGAGCACTATAGATCTGCTTATCTGGTACTCACTGACCATCTATTGTCTAAAAGCTCAGGGCATTCACTGTGTCATTGCAGGCATGCATTACAATTGTTGTGGTACCAAAACCACAGACAGCAGCTACAGAGATGAGGTGTAATGTAGTTCTCATAATGCAAGACCAGATGCCACCGGTGGCTCATAATAACTCATAATACCACACTTACACCTGTGTTCACAGTTGACATCATTTTAAAATCACCTGGTTTATCAGGCCAGTGTCAACACTTACACTGAGATATATTAGTGCTGATGTGGTGAAGCTCCCAGGCTCACTCCTGTAACCTGATATTAAGGTCTAACAGCAAAGGATGCTGCTTGTTTTTCTCCTTACTGTCCACTTTCATTTTGTCCAGTAATCCTTGTTTTTATTTATTTATTTCTTGCCCATGTAGGTTCAGCATTTTCCTCTGTTTATAGGCTGCATAGCGCTAACACCCCGCACTGCCCCAGGCTCTGTACCAGAGCAGATGAGTGGAGTGGTGAGAATTTCTTCTCCTCGCTCGCAAAACACAATTGCTCGACTTTCGACTGGAAAGTTTTTGGATGACAAGTGCAAGACACAGATGCATTCTGGGTCAGATTAGGGTATGCTTCAAGCTCCCTTGGGTTGAGTTGTACAAGAGCTAAATTGCAGGGGGAACACAGGGCGACACTGCCTCCTTTTTAAAGAGGCCACTCAAAAAATCCAAAATCCAAAGTCCAAAATCTGCCCACTCGTTCTCCGTTCTGCTCTCTACTGTGGTAACAACGTCCTGGTTCCAACTTTCACTGATCACCTTTATGGGCTCACAAGAGATAATGGACACTTTCTCATTAATCTGACAAAGAATGTGATGTACAGCAGGCAGTTCTGTACTTTAATTTTTATTTAATATTTAATTTAATTAAATTTTTTTATTTTCATTTTGAAGGCCCTTGATATTACTTTCTTTTGCATTTGCATTTGCAGCAGGTTTGTTTTACTTTGCTAATCTACTATAATTATAATCCAGTCAAAACTTGTCCATAAAAACATTGAAATCTTTTACAAAGAGCTATACAGTAAAAAAATCAAATAGCATCATCAGCGTAATTGAAAACCCTAGGTGTCAAATCTTTCAAGCCAAATTACTCTCAGTTACACAGTCAGTCTGAATTCTTTTAAGGACACATGACTCAAAAACACACTACTGCGAGAATATACAGCATCTAATGTGCACTATATGTAGTGGTCTCCCTGCTGTCTGAAGAGAAGGTGTGCTGGCTCTTAGTAAAGCACATTGTGATGTATTTGGCATCCTTGCTTTACTAACAGCTAGCGCACTACCCACCTTACATCACAGAGCTTCAAAACTTGACTGCTAAAGCCACAAATGGAGGAAAATCAGAAAAAGGGTCTGGTGGGAAATTGCACCAAGATTAAGAGGCTTTTCCTCTCTCGCCACTGAGGAACCAGCTCCTCGTGATGCCATTGGTTTAACTTTGGGGTGTTTTTTTTTTTTTTTTTTTTGGCTGGGTAAATAGGCTTCGTCCTGAGCCGTCATTGCACCAATCTCCATTTCCCCTGCAAGCAAAGAGCTTATGAGCATCAGAGAGGAATGAGGGGCGCATGTCAACAAAGCCACCAGCTCTGACAGATTCCTATCTATGAGCAATCGCTTACACAAAGACGAACAGAGAGGATGGAAAAATGAAGGCAAACAAACGCAGAGACATTTTGTTTTCTACCCCACTGTTGTGATCTGACCTGGGCCAGGAGGCAGGGATATATTTGCAGCCCTGCCAAACTGGCATCACTAAGATTATCCCACTCTACAGGGATCCACGTGGTTTGGCAAAGGATGCATAAACAACAGGAAATTTGGGGCTAATTCAAAACATGCTTATCGCTCCCCTACTAAGAGGGATTAGACCTATAAAAAAGGGTGCTGGATTTGCGTTGCCTTCCATTCCTCTTCTTTGCTTCGCTTCCCGGTCCTTGCCTCTCAGCAACAACATAACACTTTTTTTTTTTAGGAAATTGGTGTTTACATACAGCAGCAGATAGGGCATCGTGCTATATAAAGCCAATAGAGGAAGGCCGGGTTGACGTCATACTCTGTTTCAGTGCTGGCAGCACAATGACCCGTCTGACAGCAACGACGCCTTAGAGCCCCAATAATCTGAACGCTGTTTATGTAACTTAAGAGAACGTAAGAGAAGGAAAGAAGCATCATCTGTTTATTGCACAGAAGAATTTAGATGTGTCATAGCAGTGATCAATAGAGGCCATTCATCACATGTACAGAATGAGCAAAGTAAAGTAAACATGACTACTTTCATTCACAAACACTACTGTGTCCTAAGCACTGTAGTGGCCCTAAACGGGGGATTATAACGGTCAGTTTAAGGCCACTTAACCGTGTTTTTGTTTTATTATCTCGTTATCTCTGAACGGGCCTATATGTTGTGTTTACTGTCACTGCAGAGAAATAAAAGCCATTTATGTACAACGATGTTTTTAGGCTCTAACGCTAATATCAGCAGCAGCCTCGTGTGAGAAATACAAACGGGAAGCAGCCGTTAGTTAGTTTTCTGCATTTTTCCTTCATCAAACTGCTTCTGCATCATCTTGGGATGTGGGGGGTCAGAAGGGTTATTTTTTACAGAGTAAGTAGATGAAGTTGTAGTTGGAAATGTTCTTTCTTTTATATCTAATTCTATATATACTTTAATAACCTTGCTTTGAGGATTAGAAAGGTATGTTAGATAACGTCTAAACACAAGCAATACAAATACAATTTTATAAAAAAGAAAGATAAAACAATGATTTACTGTAAACTAACTGTCTGTGTGTGTAGAGCCAGTCCCCCAAAAAACTGAGGAACTGTCTGATAGCTTCAGTTAATCAATTATGAATTATTATAAATACTAATAAGGGATTTTGTTATCCTCATCATAGCAAACTTAGATGAAGACTCATTAGGTTCTCATACAAGAACAGAGTCTTCTAATCCTCAGAGAATAATCTCTGGAGTGTATGCAAATCATCTCGTGTCAACATCCTCTCGTCTTCCCACCATCCATCATCCATTTTACTATTTATAATGGACTGTAGGCATTTCCATTCCTGCTGTCTCCGAGGCAAGGAATCCTAACAAAACAAGCGGACAAGTGTGGACTATCTTAAGCTAAATAAAGATGAGTCAGTCGCCATCGAGGCTGCCACACTGAAACTGTGCTGCTGATACACAGAAGAAGAGGGCAACAACAACCTGTGGCCACGCATGTTAATGAGGCCCTTTGTTACCTCTGGGCGCCTAATGAAATACCGCTGGACCTCTCTGCCCGGCTGTCAGACACCTCCACATAATGATGTATGAAGCCCTACGCCACATTACGCTCATCTGCCCTTGCTAAATGCCACGGCAGCAATTCTGTGTCAAAGGGTTATGTGGTGGTTTTGACCAATGAGGCTTTAAACTTGGGCAGCTGCTGTATCAAAGTGGTGAGCGTAGCAGCTAAAGGGCAGCCACAAATCAGACAAAAAACCCCAGCAAACTAAAAAGTCATAACCTGGACTGGATTACCCCTGTTTCATGTGTGACTGCGTGTAAAACGAGTTAGACCCTTTGGAATTTAGAAATCCTCTACAAAGCACATCTCCTTAGCCCAGAATGGGACAATGTAATGAAAAAGTAAAACCAACTCCTCTTTCTTTTATCGTTTATTATGTAACACATTAAATAGTCTTCCCATTGCTGAGATGTGACATGCACTGAGTGGGTGTCCATTTAGAATCCCCCCCCTCAGCTGAGCAGCTAGCTGGATGTTATTATTCATTCCTGACATAGATCCTGTTTGGCAAATGTATGTTTCCCCCCCGTTTTCCAAATGTAAAAGGCAGAGTGAAGCCCATCTGAGTTTATTTCAGTATTTGCTGTTATTCTACGATAAGGCAGAGAGAGATCTGCCTCCGAGACAAGAAGCGGAACGGAAGTGTAGTGAACAACCACATGTACTCTGAACGACCTTGTGAATGATTGTGGTAGAGATTTATTTCTTGTTGTACACTACAATCTATTTAGGAAAGATAGGTTTTTAGTATTAATTGGTTATTCATTTCCAATAAGATTAATTGTAATCAACAGTTAACTATAGGCTACATTTACTCAAAGTACTATTCACCAATACTTTACTTGAGTATTTCAGTTGTATGCTACTTTATAACTTTACTTCATTTCACTTCAGAGTGAAATATTATTTTGCTCCAGTACATTTATTCAACAGCTGTACCACAGTAGAGTAAGCAAGTCATTTTACAGTACACAAAACTACTTTGACCACTTCGAACACATGCTTTACTTTTAAACTGCCTGGCTTCAGGTTTAAAAAACAAAACAGCTTTTTTCCCATGTTTTTCTCTGGACACCGGTTTGCATCGTCGAGTCAGCCTCTAAGTGATCGCACACACCCTGAAACAATACCAGATGAAGACACTAGCACAGACTAATGCCTCACCAGCTAAGCAGCCCTTGAGCTGCATCTAATAATTTCTCTCCCACTTAGTGGCGTCTGTCAACAATGTTGAACAGCTCCAATTTGTTTAAAAAAAAAAAAAAGCTCCATAAATCGAGAGTTCAGCTCATGAGCTCAGAGCTGGGGGAAAGGCTGCTATTCATTTTCTAAAATGTATCAATAACACACAGAAACACCCCTCAGCCGCAGCCTTTCACCTGACTAACAGAGGAATCTCTTGGCTGACACGAGGGAAAGAGTAAAAGAAAAAAAAAAAATCACAGGTTCATTATTTGCCTGGCTTTGACAACAAACACAGACACATAGAGAAAAACAAATACAAACACACCCATCAGACTCAGCTGCTCAATCATACACAGCCTTCAGCGTTTGATTCAGTGAGTATCCACGGGGCCTTGGGACTGCAGTCTTCCACTGTCCCCCTCCTTCTCGTTGCTAGCCTGCTCGCACTTGCCAAGCGCCCGGCAACAAGGAGTGACGCGATTGGTCAGGAGAAGAAGTAGTGGATGCAACGTCATGCCACTGTGGCTTGTGGTGGTGCAGAAATCAGAGATGTGTCCTGAGTACTGGCACTTTTCAGCAGCGTGTGGAGTATTATGTTAGATCATTACGAAGCAGGAGGGGAGGGTGAGAGAGCAGAGATGAACAGAAGAGGTTTAATTATCAGTTATTGGCTTCCCACATTGCATTTAATTTGTTAGATAGAATAACATGCAGAGATATTTCAGAGGAACTAAAGGTCATTTGTGGACGTGTAGACTTTCTCCCAGCCACTGACAGCTACACGTAATGTAAAATCAGAGAATATTATCCTGTATTTTTAATGGGTTTTTTTTCCCCATTTCTTCTTTCACTTAGTATTTATATTTTTTCAAACTAAGTGTGTGTGTGTGTGTTTTGTTTGGCCCATAAATACCACAGAACACAAAGTTGACAATTTTCAACTTCAGTGGTTGTTACTGGAAATATTTCCTGCTAGCGGTTGAACCCGCCTGTGACCCACACTCACTGAATGGCCAACAAGTCTTCCACTGCTAACTCCTAATATACGTTGTTTGTTCAAACCTTCTCATCCAACTTGCATGAGCACCTGAGAAAGCAGGGAGATGGAGGGCTGTAAGTACATTTTTAAGGAAATAAGTATAGTCTCCAAAATGGGTGACGTATAAAAAAGTATATATAATATAGTTTAGTAAGTCCTGTTTCATGGAAAGAAAAAGGCATGGCTGCACATATGCCCCTTGTTCTGAGAAGACTTTTATTTTTCTGTTCACTTGTTCGCTTTGTCTGCTGTATTCATTGTTTAACTAATGAGTCTGTTTGGTTGTAATTAGAGATGCTCTGGGAGCAGCGTAGGCAGAAAGTTCACTGATTCACTGTGATTTTGTGTAAGTGGTGCCCCATGTTGGGAAAAAGAAAATCAATTTAAAGAAAAAAAAAAAAGATCTTCTCTTATTTACTCCTTTGTGTAGGTCTGAAAGGTAGATGAACAAGACAGGCAGTGATACAAACATCCCATCTGACCCAGAGCAGAGGCGGCTCATTTACTCATGTGTTGTGCAAGTGCAAACCTTGGCTAATTAGCAGTAAAAAAACCCCCAAAGAAGTCAGTGCCACACTCTGACCGTCTCATTTCTACCATGTCCTTGAAACAGCAAAGAGCAGCCGCACTGACTCTGCGCAGACAGATTCAGGCTTCGTAAAATTCGAAAAATTATGTAACAGTTAGGACCATAAATAATGGAATACTTCCGATATGTATGAAAATGCCTGTAATTCCCGAACGGTTAATGTAACACTTTTGTCAAATCCATTGAACTAAAGCTGAAAGTCTTAACTTCACTTACATCTTGAGTGTTTCACCTCAAATTCAAAGTGATGGTGTACAGAGGTTCAAATGCCAAAAAAAACATACCATCACTCTATTATTTATGGATCCAAAGTAACTCCTCACTGTAAGTCTGCTGAAATTCTATATTTTTTCTTCTGTCAACAAATCTCATGAAAAGCTAGAAACCAAACTTTCCGCAGTCATAAGATTCACGCACTGACTGTGTTCACCATTTTGTCAGCCAGTGCTCTCGCACTCGAACATCTGTTCGTCACACTATAGGAAGCAGTGACTGGCTGGAGGCACCAGCATCTGTCACCACTGGTGTCACTGGCACCAGCTGATCAGGGCACACAAATCCTGGATGTTGTAAAGGGAACAGATTAGTAATGGATCAAGATGAGTATTCCCCAGCTTAATATGAGTATTAACTGTCTTTTATTTAAGGCTTCTCCGCGGCAGCTCTTTTTAAACCTGATCTAAATGCTATTTACAGAGCAAATAGAATTGATTTCATTGTTTGTGTTTACTAAATCTAACATGGTAACTCCATGATAAGTCTGTCTTGTTTACTCAAGCTTCACCAACAGTCTTAACATAAGGTTCATTCGTGAATGCACTCTGCACCCTGCAGATGTGGAAGTGAATTATAAGAGATATTGAAAGGCAAAGGATGTAGGGAGGATGTAAGATGTGTCAGAGGCCAGATCTAGATTTAACAGAACAAGACAAAGACAAGGGTGTTAGAAGGACTGGTAAGAGAAAGAGTAGCTTCTAAATGGAAAGTGACAGCTGAGATAGACAGGGCAAATGAAGACCGAGCCTCCAGGAGGTCTCCTGGCAGCTGTCATTCACATCATACTGACTCTCACAACAAATGATAACAGAAAAGCAGAAGCTCACTCTTCCAGTCTAATTAAATAGACAGTTATTAATAAAAAGTCTTAACATAATTATTACAGGATCAATGTAACAACAAGATGAAGCTAATCTGTGAGAACCATTCATTTTCTTAGCAAACACTCTTGAACATTGTTCATTTACTATCTAGGATACCACAGTCCATGCGAGCAAGGATCCCAGTTGGCAAAGACGTGTGTGTCACCCTCGTTCCCATGTGCTCACGGCAAAAACTTAACAAGCAGTGTTATTCATTGTGAATCAGTTTTACCTCTCAGGCTACGTACGGGATAACCTTCCTAATTGCTAAAAGGTTGCTGCTGCTCCATGAAGCCTGAAATAATTACTGCTAAGGGCATAGAAGAAGATACCTGTAACATTGTTTGTTCGTTATAAAAAAACACTTCATCCATATTTTTATTCACATTTTTTCCAATTTTTTATTATCAGTATCAGCATAACACCTAAAAACTATTTTACATTGCCTAACACTTCTATATGATTCATACTGTATATTAGCACTGTTAAAGCGCTATAACATATTTCATCATAATTTAGACTGATTTTAACTGTATATAGTGTAAATGTCAGAAAGGTGGAGCTTATGATAGCAGTGATGGATGGTGCTCTCTTAAGGTCTCTTGTTCTAATCTACAGGATAACAAGCCATAACATCACCATGGATGCATGTGGGCTATAACATGGCTGAAAAGACGCCATTAATGACTCCATTAAAACCTACAGTGAAGATGTAAATGCAAAATGGACCAAATTTATGCAGCACATTTGCAACGCGTCACGTTCACCCATGCTCACACACATATCTGCACCAACATTAATACACCAGTGGCTGTGGAGCTACCCTGCTGCAGATTGTGACATTCTGCCCATAGTGATACAGCCAGAGTCAATGCTACAGGAGAAGGACATAGTTTAGACACTTATTTTATTTCTCTGCTGAGAGTTACTGTAACAGAGACATGAGAGTGGTATGAAACATCTGGAAAAAATGCCAACTACATGCATGTCTTGGTTTAGAGTAAAATGTTGCTCCTCGTGAGTCATAATGAAGTAGCACTGTCACACGTGACCAAATGAGGCTACAGGTCATCATGTGACTTACAGTATGGTGTCAGAGGCTGGGAGGCTGGAGAGAGAGAGAGAGAGAGAGATGACTGATCTCTCCAACTGGGCAGCACTTAGTGGACAGCCCGTCTTCCTGCTACAGCAGCCAACTAGCACTGCGCAGGCAGCTACACTTGATATTCCCAGCACAGCTCAGCTCAAATGGGACATCTGTTCTCGTCCTGCAGCTCGGCCTTCATAAACCCATCTACCTCACAATGAGGTATCATCAGATGATTATGGAATAACTGCCCAACTGCTTCGATACTAATCCAGTTGAAGACAATATTTTGGTACACTTTTTAACTGAGGTCAATTAAAGGTGCCCAGCTGTAGCATTAGAGCGTGTATTTTTTATAATGACAAGCAGGCCGCCCTCTTTTGTGTATTTTATATGTATGTTCAGGAAAACATATTATTATACGTATATAGTTATGGAGATCCAGAGGGATTAGAGGACAAATAGTGTCAGGGCTGCAAATCGATCCAACAGCTGCGTGGAGTGATTCTTTGATTCTGGGAATCTGCTGCCCTGAGGCTGCAACAGACTGTACATAGTGCTTCAGGAGGTCTAGAGTACAGTATATGCTGCTGGCAGGTTCATCCAGTTCAATACCCTCTATTCTACTTCTCTGCTTCTGAGAAATGTTTCCCATTGCTCCTCCTCCTCCTGTCTGCCAGTTGCCATGCTTCCTTGTTTCCCCTCACATCGCTGACACTCTGCTCAGTGAAAGGTTTGCCAGTGAACGGTGAAGATGTCAGGCCATCAAGAGAACAATTGTCACCGTGGTGGATAGTGTTCTGGGAAGAGAGATAAACTATTCACTTGAAACTATACTATACAAAGACCTGTGATTGCTCGAAACGACTCAAGATGAGTGTTCGACACAGAGGCAGAAAGTAAACAGCCTCATCTCTTACTTAAACTCGCTTTTCTTCTATCTTCTTCTACCTAGTTTTATCTGAAAACCTGCAGTATACTGTATGAGTACAGTACTCTAAAGGCTTAGAACTGTTCATTGTTCAAAGAAAAAGCAAGAACTACACTGTAAACACATCTAAAAAGTGTGTTCATCACATGTCACTGATAAAATTCTGCTCTCCAGGTGCATTAGCTGCAGTGCGGGGCTGTTCATGCTGGGCTGTATGCAGAGGCTAAGCTGTTTCAGCTCCCAAGCCAACAGTAAACACTGACAACGGGTGGGTGACCTGCCCGACGGATTAGTGCTGACACAGGCCTTTATTTTTCTATGTGCCACATATCCATAGGATCTGCATTACCCTCACTAACTCCATATATCAAACATAAGTGCTGTGTATTTTTAGCCTCCACTGAAAAAGACAGACACTGTAGGACGCCGAGCCAGACGTGGAGTGTGGATGTGAACTCATTAGTGCTTGTATACAGTGCCAGCATATAGGCTTGTTTGCCATATTTGAGAGAGTGTTTGTTGAAAATCACAAGAATGAAAAAGAATCTCTATGTTTTTCTTCAACAAAGCCTCCACTATAATAACTGTGTTAAAAATATATTTGGAAAAGTGAAATTTGTAAACTTTTTAACTGCAAAGGTTTAACCTGACAGTTCATTCTTCAACTTAGCAACAGCTGCTGAACAAAAACAAATGAACACAACAAAAGCACAGTTTCCAGTCTTGTATGCTAAGTTACGGTCATGTATTATTACGTGTACATGTCACTAAAGCATGTAGTGAGAAGGGTTGTGGTCACTGGTTCTGCCTCTCTTCCAACAATAACAAACCCACAGTGAGCCTGTGGCCCTGCTTTGTCCTTGTTGTGTTGACACTCCCTCCTTCCCCGCTCCATTTCACCACCACCACGCTGAGTGAGCGCCAGTCTGCCCCAGCTGGGATTTTTGAGGCGGGGGAGTTGAGCACGGCAGGATGAAGCAGCAAGTTCTCTGCAGTCTCTTGTTTTCTCACACACACTCTCTCTTTCTCCCTCCAGGAGCATCTTCTGCACCGCTGCTCTGCCACCACTAATTCATCAGTGCAAATCTCCTGCAAACTTCCTCAAACAACAAACAAGTGCGCTGACTTCTGCTCCTCAACACACTCACGCAGGGGGGTCACGCAAACTACAGACCTCCTCAGAAACAACACACCCACACACTCCCTGAGTTGCTGTCCGCACACATAGAAGGATGCTGTGCTGATGGCTTCTCCATGATGCAGATGTAAACGGACACAGCCTCTCTTTGTGTTTGACCTGATAGCTGCTGACACAAATACGTGTTTTCTAATTTGCCAATCTCCAAAAATGGAAGAGCAGATGTGAGTCTGTTTAATGATAAGTTGCTAATGAGTTTATCCACTCTATGATTCACATCTGTTTTGTTTACCTCACCCCACTACGGTGAAGCCCCTTAGGGAACGTGCAGCTAACGCTGATGCTACTGGCTCCATCAAAAAGAACCGAGTAAACAAACCTCATGCTCTTGTGTGCTAAATTACCGTAGCAGATAACAATTTGGGAAGCTCCCACTGTTTGCTTTGCGTATTAAAAAAACAAACAAACTAAAAACCTTCCACGAAAGCAAGATGAAAGAGTAGCTTATTCATTTAGAAAGTAAAACAAGAATTCTCTTATTTCAAATGTAAAAAAATGGAAAGACTGAATACAATCACTGACATAATGAGACCAGATCTGTCCTGTAGCAAGACAGGTATGCACCTAATTAAAGCTTGGACCATACATATGTGACGCTTGCCCACATGAAAGATATTTGCATATTTCAGTTTAAGATGAAACTTTTTTCTTTCAGCTTACATAACCGTGACAGCTGGATATTTTTTGGACATTGATGTCCTCTGACGTGTTTAAAGAGCTGACCACACACACATGCAGCATGTTGTTGCCCTGTGGTGCAATGTTAATCACAAGCGACAGAGAACAATGTAGCTGCCACATGCATGACTTTCAAGGAGTGACCTCCTTGTACACACACCCAAGCACACACACACACACACACACACACACACACACACACACACACACACACAATATACTGTTAGGAGCAACACACAGTACACAGTACACAACAATATGTGACTCAGATCTTGTTAATTCCTGCCTAATGATCAACATACAGAGCGCTGCTCCCTGTCTAATAATACATGCAATACATTCAACCAACAATTGTGCGATTGTCCCTGTATACAAATACAGTACTATAGCGTACAGGACGTGTATCCAGTATACCATTAGCATCCTTCCTGGTAAAGCCCATGCCGATCAATTACTTTCTTCTTTGAAAACAGGTGGTAGCATTCAGTCACAGGGTCCAGAAGTGAAGAGTGGAAACTTCACAGAAACGCAGCTCAGCATGTGTGTAAGTGTGTGTGTGTGTGTGTAAGTGTGTGTGTGTGTGTGTGCGTGTGCATGCATCTGCACAAAAAACATATGTCATGTTAACAGACGTGTCCATTTGGACAGATTTAGTGTGGTAATCCCAAGCATCGTTGGGTATTTATGACACCTGCAGACTTAACATAAAAAGGGTGGGTGGGGGTGGGGCGTTGACATCACATACAGTGTTAATGGTGCTAAACTGATCACAATCCAGCTTGAGATGACCATTACTTAACCACAGCAGTGTCACCTGTCAGTGGGTTGAGTGGTTGTAAATTCCCTGCATGCTTCCATGTTCATGATGACGTTGGAAAGTGACCTGAATTCTGATCATTTTTTCCTTCTGTGTGAGTTTCACATGTGAGCCATGACTAAACTTCATTTTGCTCTGCACAGGCATGTGTCATTGCTTTGCTATTTGGCTAGAAAATATGAACCACATACTGTACTGTATGAGGGGCAGTGAGGGTACAGATTAAATTAGCATTAGCTGACCAATTGTTAACTGGTTAAAGACACATGGCCATATGCCATATCTCCTTGTCCTTCTAGGACTTTCATCCATCTATCTCAGCCACCAGGTTCCTGCTTACACCGTAACACCAAATCCACTTTTTCTGATCAAAGTGGATTAAACGGTACAGTGGTGAATATCAGAAAGCAGTCCTGCAGTTCTCATTTCACCTGCTTCCCCTGTGTCGACCAAGGTATCACAGACCTACTTAACACACGACCAGCACAACAGGTCCTGACCAAAAACATCAATACCAAGATAAAAACTCATGGACTATTAGATGGAAACGTCCTGTTTTTTTTTTTTAAGCATTCAGCAAGCTTCAAACTACGTTTTTAGTTAGTAACCCTCTAGCCCTTTAACAGGTCTAGGTTGTATGTAAGTTGGGTTTGACCTTGCGGTAGATAGTTTGCATGAATTTTGCTTTTAATCACATGGCCGTGATTATAGAGGGTGTTAAACTCTTATACCACAGTTTTGGGGGAATATGCTCTATTCAATCTAATACAGTATCACGTAGTACTGTCTTATTCAGTATACCAGACATTCACCTGCAGGTTGTGAATAAGTCCAGGACCAGACATGGCAGCTACTGGTAAGTACTAACATAAAAAAGAATGATCTGTTTTATAACCACTATGGTGTTAATTAGGCCTTTATTCCAATATGGCCATTACTGCTCTCAGTTGGTGACGAGGCTGCACTGGAGCTTTACAATTATTCAGCCAGACGGTCCTGATTTTGTGTGATCATACAATAGCCGAGAGATGATCTTGCAAATGGATGATGCGTCTGTGAAAAGCTGGTGTGGAAAGTGACGCACGGCTCGCTCCGCTTCGGCAGGCTTGTCATAGCAGCCTAATGACGACTGTACCATCTGGTGTCAGAAAACCAGAAGGGGTACTCTAAAGTGGCCTATTAAGATGCTACTGCCACTGCTGAAAAAAAAAACTTGCTCCTTGATAAATGCTTTAAAGCCATCTCTGACAAACCAATTGTTTCTTCCACAATCCCACTAAGCCTTTCAAATCTCTTCATTCCTCTCTCTGGGGAGGAAATGCCAGTGTTGTCGACTAGGTCTTTTCATTTAGAAATAAACCTTGTTTTTTCCTCCAATTCCTCCAATCGATTGAAAGTGATTCCCAAACAGCTAGCAGAAAGGATCTGAGCCGTGTTTAAAGAAAATCTAAAATATGCACCTCAGTACTTAATGTAGGGATTTTGCCATCACGCAGTTTAAAGCTCAAGCTTTGGGAGAAGCACTTAAGAGAAAAAAAAAACCTTGCCATTAGTTCTCCTTTGATTTACCTAATAAAGAGCTCCAACACAGCAAATAGGTCTCTCCACTATTTCCCTTAAAGTTGTCTCGATTTGCACAGTAAAATTTGTGATTATGCTGTAGCTTTCCCTCATTAAGCCTTCTCTTCCTTCAAAACAAACTTCGACTTAAAGCAAAGCTACTTTTCGGCACCATTAGGGAAAGAAATTGCATTTTGGGGAGAAAAAAAAGTGAATCCCGTGAAAAGAGTTGGTACATACCCAGCAGGTTTCTGTACAGGTTCCATTTGACTCTTGTGCGGAAGAGATAATAGAATTGATCCCTCAAACAGCTTAACTTAAGTGTGGGAGAAGAACTGTCATGTGACCATGTCCTCATTAAGATAGGTGGGAACTGTGCTAATTTATTTACCCAATATAACCCAGACAAGCAGAGACAAGAGTGAGGAGGAGAGGCAGGCTTAAGCTGGCCAAGCCGATTTGAGCCTGTTACTGATGCCTGAGCCAAGACCTGGGGCGTGGGACGAGAGGTGGATGTGTGGGCAGGAACAGTAGATGGGATGGACAGGACTGAGAGAAAAATAATAGGCAACGCTGCAAAAACTTGCAAGACAGACGCAGAAGGCTGATTATGCAAAAGCAACAAAGCAAAGAAGAGGGAAAAGATCCAGGCTGGTTGCGGTTCTGTTGGCGACGTGTACGTGCTGTGTTTTGCCCGGTTCCTCGCTGTGTAAGCCGGGTGGCCAGGCTCCAGGGGCGTGTCACTTGGGTCTGTTCCAGGTGGTAAAAGCATAAGGGCTCCTGGTGGCGGAGATGTGCCACACTCAGCCATCTGGTGATGAGTCACTCTCTCTGTGCTCTTGTTTGCTCTGACTGGGCACAAGATTGCAGGCTATCATTGCCTGTGTGTGTCCCTTCAATGCATTAGCACCCTATTTAAATGTGACGGCAACTCAGCAGAGACATAATCAGTGGATGCCGAAAGTATATGGATTCAATCTGTGATTGGGTGATGAGAGAGGCCAAGACAACTCATTTAATTTAGCAAGGTGTTCACCCTCGAAAACATAAGTCCCGTGTCTCAAACAGGAACTGGAGTGTATTACAAGTAAGAAACATGAGCGCAGCATTACATATTCCATTCGAGCACTATAAACAGAGGCTGAAAATATGCTAACTGAGATGCTAATTTGGTAAAAAATGAAAAGGTCATGGGTGAAAGTGAGAGGACAGAATTGCATGTACTACACAAAGCAACGCTGCTTAAAATAAAAAGCAAATGGTAATGGAGATGAGCTGGAGACGATGCACACAGTAATCTTCCCGGGGTTACACACGCGTGATATTTGGGGTCTGGCTGCCTCCTACATAGATGCAGCCGACAACAGACCTGCATCTGTGTGACAGCTCCCCTCCTGCAGGCCACAGCTGACCCAAATCTATGTGTGTTTTTTTCCTCTCCTGTGCTTTACCCACAATACCACATCCAACAGTGGACACTCCATTCTCTTAAATCCCAGTACCTTTGCTCATACAGTGATCATGTTGGTGATTTAGCAGCCATACTTCTGCTGCCCCCTATCCACCAACATGTAGCCTTACTTCACTGTACAGACAATTACAGTACATAAAGCAGACACAGAACAGAACAGATATAGCACATCAGCCATTACTCATAACTGAGAATTCTATAATTTTTTAATAAGATTTTTTTAGTTTTCTTCTTTTTTCTATATTTAGTGAAGCGCTGTTAAAACAAAATCAACAAATACATTCAGTAAGGAAAGAAAATGGGTAAAGTGCATGCTGGGCACAGAAATTTAGTATTGATATGAAAACGGCTAATATTAAGTGAGAAAAGTGCTGCTATTGTAAAACACTTATAGTTACATGGCATAGTTACTGAATGGCTGCTGGCCTTGGGTGTGCTCTCTTATTACTACTTGTGCAGGGATTCAAAAACCCAAACCTTTTCACAAAATGTGACCCATGTGGCCTGTTCTGAATCAACACCAATAAAAGCTATAGAGGTAGCATTTCCTTTAGCTCCACATCTATATATCATTGTCATAGAAACTCAACAGCACCAAAGAATTATAGTAAACTTAAGCAAAACAGCTAAAAAAACACCTCCACATGACATCATCTGGAGGTTTTCTCTGGTTGCTGTGGTGTTCGTTAAAATGCTCCAGAACTTCTCCAGATGACATCAGTACAGCTCCTGACATTAAAAAACTCCTCCAGATGATTTGGAAGAGTGGATCAGCTCCAACGAGAGATATATTATTATATGGAAGGCAGAGGGAAGTTTATTATTATACATGTACTCCCCAGACAAGAACCACAGGAAGCAAGTTGAAAATGCGTGAAGTCGACTTTTAATGACATGAGAATAATTAGCAACTAGCTGGTGAACTTAGTGCATCATTTAACAGCTAAAGAGGCACATGTTTCCACTCAGAAAAGGTCAGAGAACAAAATTAAAAACAGAGGTAATATTGGACTAATAAGTGACAAAGAGGAGTTTGTGGAATTAAATCCATGGTAAAAGCCCACCCCCGTACAAATCAGCTGTGCTGTCTTTATAGTGGCTGTCACTAGCATGGTAAGAGAGTCGTCCAGCTCAGCAGTTTTTATGGCTGACTAAACCACAAGGCTCTCCGTCACTGTGAAAATAAAGAGGTCGGGACCATCTGAGTTCCATCTCCATGAGAAACACCACTCTCACCCTGAAATATGTTGGGCAATGAAAGTAACATTGGCCCATCTGTATTCTGGGCTGTTTGGAGTTTGGTTCTGCATAATTATGTTTGTGAGCAGAAGATGAAAAATGGCTGAGCACTGTAATTCCTTCCTGACAGACAAGCCCTGCAGAATGCTGATCTACCTGTCTGGATGAGCTGTAGAAAAAGCAGACTGGTAGAAGACCAAACAAATAATATTTGAACAGATGCACAGCGTGAGACAATAAAAAAAACATTTACTTTTGCCAAGAATGATTTTGCCTGAGTCTACATTAAGCATGATGAAACAGTTTGCAATTGGTAAGTGGTGAATCACCACAACAAAACCAGCAGCACTGCTCACTGTTTTCCATGCAGACAGAGGATAAAAAAGAACAAATATCAAAACTGATCTTCCAATATATGCAAATGTATAGTTGAGAGTCCAGCACTCTCATACTGAAACTCTCTATTCCAACTATTTATTTTCCTGTTAGCTGAAGAGCCAAATGTTTCCACTCAGGGGTGAATTAATGAAAGTATATAATAAACTAAAATTACAATAAATACAAAATATTTAAATGGGTTAGTTAAAATAAGATAATATTATGTAATATATATAGAGGGAATTTCTTCAAATATGCCAGAACTGTTTAGATTTCAGTGGCCAAAATTAAAGGTCAAGGTCACAGTCACCTCATGTTCATCCAGTTGTTGTAGTGAGTGTGAACGCTTTGGAGAACGTTCATCAAAAATTGTGATTCGGAGGTCAAAGTCAGCGTGACCTCATGTATGTTCAGTTCTCGTCAATGGAATTTCATACAGCGACACTGGTTAGTGGAGCTTCCTCTTTGTTTTATTCATTTAATAAATGATGTGTACTGGTATTTGTAGCACCTAGATAAAAAAACACACACAGGCCACATTTGTAAAGAGGACACCTAGTGTAAAGATTATTATAAATCCTCTGTTAGCAAATAGAAATGCAAAGAGCTTTTTCTCCATCTCCTTCTGTCGCACTCTTTTTGTGATGTATTGAGTGAAGCCTGTGACAGGGGAGCAGTGGAGAATGGGCTTTTAATCAAAAAGGCCAAGGCCCAGAGAAGAGGAGAGGGGGTGGGGGGGTGGGGGTGGGGGGCTGGCACAGGCCGATGGCAGCATTACATAAATAGTTTTATGCTGCATCAAAATTCATGATCTGACCAGAGATTAATCTTGCCGGATTTATATTTAGAAAGAGCTTACATCATGACGGGAAACCACGCTTATACCTCACAGCATCCAAAAACAATGGTTTGTGTAATCCACAACAGCCAAAAAGTCAACATTTACTAGTGCATAATGCTTATCCTCTTTTTTTCCTGGCCGTTTTTTTTTGCTGACTAAAGGACGTGTAACAATGTTTGTGGCAGCTTATGGTGACAAGTTCATTACAGTCACATTTCCATGACAAGTAATGATTCTAATTACAATAGAATCAAATAATATCATTATTAAATTAGAAAAGTTACTGAAAAATCTTTTTACCTCTTTCCACACTTCTATGTATTATAGTCACTATAAAAATCGGACTAATTACATACCTAACCTGGTCAGATGCGTGCACGGTGTGCTGGAAGATGCACGGCATTTGCCTCCTAAGTGCATCAAAACAATTGCATCACCAATGATGTAATGTCTCTGTGTGCTGCAGCTGTTTGACAGCCTGGTTGTCTTCATCGTACGGAGCACACGTGAGATTACACCGCATCTGTCTTTGGGATAACAGAGGAAATGTTGAATTGTTTTGACATTTATAGCAGAAAGCCAATAGCACGTAGTCATAAATATGTCAGGGCTGAAAAATCTTTTGCTAGAGATCATTTTCCTTACTTGTGGAGTAAAACATGTTTGTGTGGATAGCACACACATTCTGCTCGGGTTCCCTCTCACTCACACCTCAGCGCAGAACTGAGAGGAACTCTAGGTGTGATTTTCCCTGTGTTCATACGTGAACTCTACACACACACACCTTCTCACAGGTACACCAAGAGATGAATCTTCATTAGCAGCAGAAATCACTGAATAATTTATAGCTAATCAATTTGAGAGACACAAATTAACATTTGTAATGTTTCCTGTTGAGCTTCAGAGCCTTGATACGATTTCACCAGACTACTGATTTTAAAGGCTGAATGGAGCATTAAATTCTCCCATTTCTTTGAGGACTAATTAAATTTATTCATTTCTTCACAGGAGGCACAGAATAGAGACACTTTTATAGAGACTTATATTATTTCCAACTGCTGGCACACACGAGCAGCTTCAGCCATACTTATTGCGGTTATTTAACAGTCAAATGTATGTCTTCCTGGAGTAGGAGTCTAAATGTATCTACAGGGAGAGTTCAATGGTTTAAGTGCTGTGAGAAATGAGGGCTAAAAAGTCAGTGCATACTGTGACTCAGGCACTTTGCTGGTATGACTCCAACTGTGCCCTTCATCCATTTGATTCTGATGATTCTAGCAAACATTACAAACATCTCTTCTCTATCACTTAAGCAGAAGTTAATTTCATTTATGTCAATAAAATAGCAAAAGAGGTTTGAATTAGTCGCGTCTGGCTGGAAAGTCTACGAGAAAATATATTCTTCCCCTGAGCTCGTTCTCCTGAATTATGTATGCAACGGCGTGGATGCGCCGTATTTTGCTACACTAAATGACCTTTCACGATAATTGTGGCCCAGTATCCTTGGGCTTTCAGCCTGAGGGTGGATATTATGCAACTGGGATGACTTCACTGGAGTATATGTTACGTTCAAATGTCAAACATGTCAAGGATAACAGGGCCAGATGAAGAGTGTCCCTTTTGTTGCATCTTTTATGGAAGTAGTGGCAGAATGCTGAGATACCTCTGGCCTGCTAAATGACTTTTCAACACGACTCAACTCCTGGGGTTCTGCTGTCTCTAAATTAAATGGTGTTGATTGCAAATGTAAACCACAGTCTGATGGTATTCTCAATGTGCACACAAGAACTTCTGCATTTTCTTTTTAGCTTCCTGAACTGTTTCTTTTCTGTTTTACTTTAAAATGTCATTCTTGTTATTCACCACCAACAATCTACCCGCCTTCTACCAACTATATGGATATACCCATGACATCATAGCATATATCCATGACATCATCTACCCATATACTCATTTACCTGAATACCATCCACCTATTTACAGTACACATCCACCCATATGTACTGGACCATTTGCCTCTGTTTACTGGTGTATCGTACAGGATATTGAAATTTTGCATTATGTTATTTTCATAATTAGCATTGATATTCTGAAGATTATAATAGACATTAGCCTTAAAGGATAGCAGACAAGATGGACAAAGTTTCAGCAGCAGCTAATGAGTTTCTTCTTGTATAGTTGAACACACATGTATGGCATTTCAATTCACCATAAGCAAAACTCTTGATGTTATCTTGATCCTTTGATAAGGAGCTGACGGAAGCTTAATACCACAGTATTAGCTTTGATAGTATCTCCTCTTGACAGGTATGGTTCTTCAATGCTTGTGGCTTCCATCACCTCTGCGGGACTTTGAACTTCGGAAGACCCTGAGATGAGTGCTGAAGAGCTCTATCAGAAGTCAGGCCAGGTACTGTAATAAAACATGAAGGAGAGGAACTATCGTCTAAAAATAAATGTTCCTTCTAACAAGGTAACAGTCTAAAGCATCAGGCAGGGCCAGCTGTGCCTGCAGTTGTCACATGTCACCTTCTACATACTGACATATGGTAAAACAAGATAAACTCTTGACCAACAGGATGCAGCCCACTTTCATGCTGGGGAAATTATGAAGGAGTTTACATTTGGTTAATACCATCTCATCTCTTTGCTAACAATGATGTCACTTGTTGACGAGCACAAGCTGGGCTCCGTGTCCTCTGGATGGTTTCACTCGGAGGACAACTGTCCTGCTGCTGTTACATAACCAACTCTGCTTTGAGGTAAATTGCCCCTTTAATAGCAGGAGTCATAAAAACCTCGTTGGTCTCACTGCGCTGCCTTCAGCGTCTGGTTTCTGCACCCTTCTCCAGGGTCAGAGAACACATCATTTATCGGGCCTTGTTATGGTGATTGTCAATGATGCTGACTGTGTGTGTGTGTGTGGTGAGGGGTTACTTATAAAAGGATTGTGGATCTGGAAAGATCACAGAGGTGTTAGTGACACAGAAACAGAGTGGCTTTTTTATCCTATAAGTGGGTACATGGGCAACATTTACCATTAAAACCACCTATTCTGTACACTTCCACCATATATGACCTGCTGTCAGTCCAAACACATTGAGGTCAACCACCTGCAGGGTTGTTTCTGTCACATCTGGCCCATGTGTGGAATGTCCTCGGGCAAGAAACTGATCTCCAAGTTACTCCTGGTTGTGTGTATGTTCCCTTGTAAGCTGCTTTGGATGAAAGCGTCTTCCAGATGAGGAAATGTGATGTAAAAGACGATCGCAGTGGTCTCGCAGATTCCTGATTATTTATGACATGTCCTAAGCACGTTACATAAAGTAAGTATACACAGCAGAAAGAAGAACGACTTGTACAAACACATTGCCACCATTGTTGTCAGACACATCAGACAAATAAAAATGGCTCGTCAGAGCAGAGCATTTAAATAATGTAATAATGTAATAATACCACATCACACAGATTCACTAAAAATCATCAGAGATCAGCTCCAGACAACTACTTTACCTGCATGTTTCAATTTGACTCAATTGCTATTTTATTTCACTTCTTTCCTGCAGGATGATTTCTTGCCGGATTCAAGTTGGGAGATGAATTTAGCTGGAAGCGAAACCTCCTGCTGGGAGCAACGTTTATCACATTGTACCAAAAAAAAAAAGAAAAAAAAGAGAGAGATGCTTTTAGAGTTGTTATTTCTCTCAGTTGACTAGCAACATCTCGCACAGCTGCTTCAATCTGTGCCTGGGCACAACACCAGACTCATTTGATTCTCTGAACAAATTTGCAATGTGGGTGGCAATTCACATATGTGGAACCAGACTAAATGACCTTAACCTCACCAAACAAACACTTTTGAGATTAAACAGAACACTAAATACAAGCCGGACCTTGTGGTATCCACCGGTGTCTGGCCTCGCTAATGTTCTTGAGGCAAATTCCTAAAGTCCTTCCCAAATTCCTCCTGTAAACAGCGATGGAAAAAAAACAAAACAATCCAAAGCAAGCAGCAAACAAAATGAGCAAGACAGCTGCTGTAAAAGGAAATGATGCATGAAACTACTGGTTTGAGTCATTGTCTGTTCCTTGAGCCTCTGATTAGAGACCATTTTTCTGGCATCATTAAAGTTCAGACCAACTTTTCTTGAAAGCTGAACAAAGCTCTGTGGATACAGAAAGGAAAAGAAAGCAGCATCATGGCTTGTATAATTTCACAACGCGCTGGATTGACTCGCTTGCTGTTACCTTGACAGATGTCGAACATTATTAAGTGGTGCTTCATTCATGCAGACAACTGACTGTGCATGCTGCTGCTGCTGCTGCAGGCTACCTGGCAGAGCGACTGGTAAGGCTTGGCCACCCAAGAGACAATTCAATGCCTTAATGGTTCTACTGCTGCTACCACCACCACGTTGTTGCTTTACATGTACTTTAAATGGGATTCATGTCTGGGATTGATGTTTTACTTTTTACTTTAAGTAATTAAGGTTTAAGTTATGACTGGACCATGTTTGAGTTTAAGGTTTTGGAAACTATAATCTAGACAGACAACTATTCAAAATGTCTACAATTAATGAGGAAATCCTGGGATTTCTGAGCAGTACTAATTCATCATCGCCTGTTACAGGTTACCAAGCAGTTGCTGGTGATTCTGTGGCACATCTATTCTTCTGTGTGAACCGTTTAAAGCCGATGATGACAAGCACCGTCTCACCTCCCCATTTTAATTTAGCCGCAGCCTGTGCAGAACACCTTTCTCAGCACTTAATCAGCACTGTAAATCTGTGAACACATCACGAGCTGCAACCAGACGGCAGACAGCTCATAACTCACAGGTCAGAAGAGTTGATTACATTAGATATGAATTAGATTTGTTAGAATTAAAAGTGATAGTGCTAGTCGCTCAGACAAATGTACACATACAGTTTGTGTCCTGTACACAACACACATACGCACTTACATACAATATACATACAGTACCTCTCGTGCCCAGGTATACACAGCAGCAGAGTGAGGTCAGGGTGAAATTGGAAAGACAAGCTATAAGCCTCAGACTTTATGCTACTCACAGTGCACATACAGTAGATGGGGGAATTGATTTATAACCATGTTTGATGAATGTCACGTGCTCTTCACTCCCATATTCTTCTTCCAGATAAACAGATTGCAACTAGCTTCTTATTTTACACAGAAGCACAGCTGAACAACCACCTGGGACTGCAGGGGCACTTCACCTGTGACATCATTTATCAACACTATTTCGTGTTCACTACAGCATAGTAAATCCTACGCAACATATTACGTAACCAAACAAGGAGCATAAGGTTTTGATTGCTGGAAATTACCCAAATTCAATCAAATGAATCTTCTAGTCAGAGGTTAATACTAGTTAGTATATAATTTGTAGATGAATGTTTGCTTTACTTCCACAAAGTCGATTGATTCTTTTTTCTTACGCGCAAAAAGCATTTTTTTATTATTTCACACTTTGACTTTATTTTGCAGAACAAATACATTCATATTATATTGCATGATCAACAATAGAAACATGGGTAATTAACCTTCGTGTTACACAAACTGATAATTATTTTCTGACTTAAACGCTATTTTAGAAGTCATTGGAATATTTGAAGTTAAAATTATTAGGAACATTAATATGAAAAACAATAAGCCTTCACAGTCTCATTTCTGATTCAGCTGTGCAGCAGTCTCACCTCATGTGCATTCACACAACGTCCACAGAGCACTCAGTTATTGAACTTGACCCTGTTACTTTGCTTTAATAAACTATTTCTTCCCCTCTATGCAATGTTCAGGGTGCCACCGCATTATCTAACTCCCTCCTTGCTTTATGATGAGTCACAGACCAAACCTTAGGCAACAGAGCTCAGGAAAGGGGAGAGATGTGATTTGAATTCAGTGGAGGGAAAAGGGCAGTTTATTTTAAGATGCCTCTGTACCACTGAGTGGATTTGTCAGAAATCATTTAGAGACGCTCCAGTGGAACATAAAAATAAGTAATATCTGGGATCGTGTGTATGCGCGGTTTGGGGGCAAAATGATTTCGTAACCATGCATTTTGTGCATAAATCGAAAAGCAACAACCCATAAAAACGTCTTTTCCTTTTTGTCTATCTGATTATCTTTCATTAGTTGATTGGCCACTTGGTGACTATGTACTGTATGTGATCTATACGTCCTACAGAACTTTGATGATAAAAATTAGGATAATCAAATTTGAAATACAGGAACTAATTGTTCAACACTTGAATAAATGCACCAAATGTGAGAGTTTGTTTGAAGATAACACCACTCTCTGTCAATTCCTGCTTTCTGCCTCCACAGACGTATCAGTGACATAAGTATCGTCACCACCAAGAGTGATTTAAAATGTTTTACAGGTACCTAAAACAAATGTACGGTTAAATACTCTTCCTCAACAAACCCGTCTAGCCTCTGTTTCTCTCTTCTTACGTCTATCCTCCACATGACAGGAGCACACTGAAGCACACTAAAGCACGTCATTCAATCTTGATAGCCTTCAAGGCCACTTTAGTTGCACTGCTTTAGGACTGGAAGAGGAAAAGACGAAGAAGTCTACACAATGGAGCAAATGGAGTGAGCAGCCGGCTCTGTGTAGGAGGCTGATGAGCTCTGGCATGTCGTTGTCGCTGCTACCATAGCCTTCCTGTGAACCCTGTGTAAAATGAGCAGAACTGGCACCTTCTTCCCTCTGTCCTAATATCCCTGCTCACCATGAAAAGTCTCAATGCTCTGATTTCTGTGCAACTCTTCTGCCGCCTGTCAAACTATATTTTGTGATTTTCTTTTTGCACTAAGAAGCTGAAGTGCTTTTTGTTGTGCGAAACGATTGCAGCATAGCAGAGAAAAGCACTGTATTCGGCATTGTCCCGTTTATTTTACATGCCACAGTAGCTACCATGAAGTCCTTCATTTGAATCGCTTTGACTGTGGCCATCTTAACCCATGCACTGTCCTTAGACGTCGTCACTTGGTCAGTCTAGGAAAAACATATGCTATGAATCATTTTTTAATGCTTTCTGGATAAGGATGAGCTCAGAGCACACTCATCAAAAAAGCCCTGGCACAATAAATTCAGCCACTGCACTTTTCCATGATCACAAAAATGTCACAGCAGTCAGCAAATTGAGTTAGATGCAATGGCAGCAGGAGATAGCTGTACATGCATATCTGACTCCAAACTGCTGGCTGTTTGAAGCTATTTTGTCTGGACTCAGTGTTTATTTATTTATTTACTTATTATCTGGCCTTATATAAGAAATGAAATAATTTGAGCCATGAGGTTGAAAGCTCAAACACAGAAAAGCCTCCACGATTCAAGAGGCAGACTATCTTTGAAGTGGTGGCAGTTGTTTTTTTTCTCCAGAGTTCTCCCCACAGTGAATTACCATGCTTAACAAACACATCCAACCACCCGGAGGGGCTCTCTCTGCTGCTTTCTTGCTACTATTGCATAACGTAAAACTGTACCCTCAGAAATAGAGAGGATGAGAGATGGATGCAGGCATTACAAATAACTCTTAAAGTCTAAAATACACAGAAAAATGTTAAATAAACACCAGCGTTGCTCCCAGTGCTGCAGATGTAAATTTATATCTGCTGTTGATGTTTCAGTCCCCCCCCCCCCACGGTCGAGCAGAGTTTACCCTCTGAATGACATTGAGAACTGCGGCCGCTGCAGGTGTTTCAATGTGAGTAATGCAATAACACGTTAATTTGACTTTTCTTTAGTGTTCACCCCAGGTCAACTATTTCCTGGGGCACAGATCATCCCATCCAGCAGGAGAAAGACGAGGAGAAAGAATGAAATAAAAGAGAGGAACTAAGAGAGAGCAAAAGAGACACAGTGAGAAGAAGAGACGTGATAAAAGGAAAAGGCCAAAGGTCAAGGAACTTGAATGCAGCATGGATAATTACCAGATTCTACACTATGAGCTTATAATTTGGTACTGTTTGCAAAGGACTGAAATCACCATTTAGAGCTCAAATGATCGATTACTTCATTGGTTTACAGGGTTTTGGTGTGTTAGTCTGTCAATACCAGCTATTTAAAGACGTGACCTTGGGCTTGGAGACACTGTAATTGGCATTCAGGGTTTTATTGTATTTTACAGATCAAACTTAATTGGTCAAATTGGTAAATTGAGCTAAATAAATGTGTAAAAGACGATATAATTGAAATGTTTATTGAAAAACAAACAAGAACAAACATGATCATTATTACAAACTAAATAAAAATAAGCTCATGGAAGCAGCAGCAAGAGCTTCAGTGCTCTGTCCATGTCTACATAAGATACAGTCACAGTAACAGCGCAGGTCACCTGTGTTTTGGCAGACCTCTGTACTGTCCTTGAATGCAGCACACGAGAGCAGCAGCTGACGTACAGCTTGTGACTTAAAAAATGCTTTTGTTTATTCCTGCATCTGCTCTTTAGAGGACTTTGAATTAACATTTTCCTGAACATGTATGTAGAGAGTTACGGTATCTTCAGCGAAAAAGTCTTTTAGAGCCCTAGATATTTTCTATGAGTTTTCAGGCAGTTGTATTGTAAAAATTCATGATGTTGAATTTGCATCTTGCAAAGTAATGTGGGTGCTTTTGACCATCACTTTAATTTGATTCCAGACTGCACAACTATTTTGACAGTAAGCTCTGAAGTAAAAAAAAATACAGTGGGTGGATATTTGTTCTTCCTCAACATTGCTGGGGTTCCATGGTTCCTGACACATTGTCATTGCTCCTAACAAGATCCTGCTTTCTTTCACTGCATTCCACTCTTTTCTTTCACACACTTTACATTTATATACATTGATGCCTGTCACCCCCTTCCTGTGCATTTTGTCACGAACATGTCATTTGTTGCTACAGCTTGAAGCAAACCAGGAGACTGGTTAGATGCGATGGAGAAATGCAGCGTGTGTTCTTAGACTGAACTGAGATTGTGATCTCAATACTAATTATTGTGCAGCTGATAAGCATTGAAATATGCAACCACTGACATGACCTGTATTCATATCAGCTCTAGGATATGAATGTATGTGTGTAGCAAGCATGAACATCATCAAACATGCACAGCCTATCAAGTGTTTATTCTGGGGTGAAACTGTCACCACTCCAGAACCTTTTAAAGGGTCTCCCGTCACTCTATCTCTCATTGGGCCACAAGTGATGAAAGCACTGATCTAATCTACTCGAAAGAGCCACACGCAAATCCGCTGCATATCTCACTTCATCGATTAAAAAGCTGAGGTGGGAAAAAGATGGGAAATACAGTAAGTTAGATTATAACTCACTTGAAAGGCTTTTGAATGGAGGACGGGGGGAAGGGGACCCTAAGCAAAAAGTTGTCAGGAACCACCCTTCACCCCCACCCGCTTTTCTAGGCAACGGTGGAACTAGGCTCAGCCACCCACCGCCGTGGTGAAAGCTGGCCTTTGAAGTTGAAACAGAGCCTGGAACGTAATCCTGTAAAATATAGTTCTAAATAAAGCTGCATCAAAATTTCATTAGCTGGTGCCCATTGCGTGCAGGCTCACTTTCACCAATTTTACTAGGTGACATTAGACCTCTGTACCTCTGATCTGATGTTTGAGGCAATCCATATCGAATAATTAAGAGACTCGAGGATATGTGTAGCATCCCCAGTGTGCAGTATTCTTAAAATGAAGCACTTCAGAGGCAAATTGTCTAAATGATTACAATAGTCAATTCCCTTAAAGCTACATTCACAGCTTCACATATTGAAACAACAATAACTATTAGCCTGTGCTTTATATTACAAGTCACATGTCTATGTCCATATATGCTACACCTGGGGCATATACAGTGTATGTAGCACCTGCTGTTGTCGTTCAGCTGTCAAGCACAAAAAGGTCACAGCAACAACAGAAGAAAGCAGAAGAAAAACACTGACCACTTCTGTTGTTTCTTGCAGATTTAAAGCCTGCAGTTACAGCTGGAGAGCAGACAGCTCATCAAAATGAGCGACAAGTGCTGGGGTGGGAAACTGAGGAGGAGGAGGAGGAGGAGGGTGGGACAAATATGCCTCGAAGACAAACCATGCATGTCAAATTCTAAAATAAAACCTGACCTTTAAGCAGCTTTGTTTAATGCTTCTACTTGTTGATGTTTATGAGGTGTAGTTTGGGTGGTGCAACACTACATCCCCCAACCACTCACTTTGATTACACAGTGCTAGAGATGGCTGAGTTATGAATAAAGACAAACATGTTCTGGGTATACTGGGAACAAAGTCTGATCCTGTGCATGGTGTAAACATCGACCATATTCATATTAGAACAAGCTAACAGCAAAACAGAACAGTTGAAGAACCACATTATGTGAACACTCACACCTGAAAAAATGCTTATATAATGTTTAAAGATAATAAATGTTTCTATATTAACAATGGACCAAATCACTTTGTCCAATGTATGAGGGGTGACAACTGCACACAGACTTATCTTATTGTCTTATAGCCCTCTTTACAAAACAGTAATTGTCAGCGTTCTTTTTAACTGTTTCCAGCATTAATAGCTCTCTTTAAAGAAAAATCCACTATGCTAAATTTTAAGATTCAATGGAGATGGAGTTTTTTTTTAAAGCCGGTTACACATGCACAAATATAATCCAAATGCAGAGTCAGAGCAAGCTGTATCAAAGTATTCGTGTCACAAGACCTCAAACTTCAAACACACTGCAGCTATTCAGTCTGCAAAACAGAAAAATCACTTCCGAGTTACAAAATAAAATAATATATATGATGCATTTGGTGATCTCGCAATTCTAAATAGCACAATTTGGTTAGTTTTATTTTAACTTAATGGAAACCAGCAATCTAGCAATGACTGCTAGATTGCCAGCTCTCTACAGCAACTGCAAAAATACAAAAAAAATTAGCAATGCTTTTTCAACATCTCTTCTTCTGATACGTCCACTTTGGAGGCGGTTGTAGTTTGTTTTGGTCTCTCTGCCAGAGTGCCACAATTACTCTTATAACGTTTCCCGTTTCCCCTGACAGCTCCAACCCACATCAGAATAAAAGAACCGAGAGAACACGGAGCATATTGGTGGGCTATATACGTGCACGGAGGCCACTGTTTATGAAAATTACAGGGTAAAAAAGGCCAGGGCCACTATTTTTCCAACCGTTGCTCATCAGAACAGAAAGAGCACCAATCTGAGCGTTACTGTGATATACACAGGAGGAGACAATCTGCAGTGAAAGTTGTGAGAGTGCACTTGAAATGAGCCAAGGCCATCAGCTTTAGAAAGCCGCAGCATACAGTACATCTGCTGTTGTCATGGTGGTGGTGTTTATTGTTCTAACGATTAGATAGACAGAGATAGTGTAACACATGACAGGACTTTACTCCTAACAACCTGCATTATGTTGTAACCTTGTCTCATCCTCAATAAATACAACAAAAATAGTCATCTTGTCCATAAAACAGACCGATTATAGATCCGTTTAGATGCTGTAATGCTCAGCTTTGTGATCTGCTTGTCAGGGCACAGCAGGAACTATGATTTCATCTCTGGCCACTGATTATCAACCAATGTTCTGTTCGTTTCCAAACCAAAAGCACAAACTCTCTTTAAATAGCATGTAAAATCGATGGAGCGGTTGAGCCTTCCATCAATACGAGAATTTAATCTGACTCATCCTTTCATTATACACAGGAACTGATTTGTGCAGTTGGAGTGGACAAAGCAACGTGGAAGATAAATCAGATAATAGCGATTGACATTTATTAACAAGCACTATGAAGAGGATAATGGAATTTAAATGATAAAATGCACACTTTCCACTTCTTTCAGCGTATATCTGAGAACTGGTAAATATTACCTGGAACAGAATACACAGAGAGACATATGATCACTTTTACTCCATATTTATCCAGTCTTATTCTGCCTAGGACCAGGAAAAAACTGTAAAAGTAATGTGGCCCCTGACATTTGATACCTCCCTCTTCTCTGTGTCAGCAAAAAAAAAAAGCCCTCATCTCATCACTTTCCTGCAGAGTTTAGCAGTCCTCAGGCTGTTACTGATGCTGTCACTTCCTACGTTCAGAACCTACTGTGCTGAAGGCTTGCTGGCGAAAATGCGGCTGTCATTTGAACTATTCAGCTAAGCAGCGCGGGCACAGACCAATCTGGACATCTCAAGCCAAAAGACTGATCATATCTACATTGTTTTTTGTTGGGATGCACAGTTGCCTTCTAACCACTTACACTCGTTAGGATCATCTAAGTGCTGTGAACATTTATGATGTGTGACTGTACTACACGATTTCCTGGCGTCTCTGAGAATGTGTTATTATTTTCTCACATTTTACATTCCCTTTGAGAATTTAATGTGACTTACTGAAAAGACAAAATGTCTTGTAGCTGCATTGCATTTTGATCTCCTGAGCCTTCTGCCTGCCTGAGCAAAGCCAGAGATGGATCACTCCCTGTTTGATTGTTGAACATCAGAGCTAAACAGTGTGTCTAGAAAAGAACGCTTATAATCAATTAGTTACCGACACCAAAAACCTGCCAACTACCGTTGGTTTCTTTTTAGATAGATTAACATTTTGGCAGTAACCCTCAACACAACAGCACGGATGAAAGATCTTGGTTGACAGTCACGAAAATGTAAAAACATAACTCAAAGAGTAGAAAACAAGGCCAGGAGATCTATTAAATGAAGTCCCACTCTAACTCGTAGTTGTAGCACAAAGGCAAAGTAGTGTTGGTACTGGTATCTGCCATTCAACATAATGTGCCTTGTGCACTGCTTTACAAAGATGATTAAAATGCTGATTGGCTACTGATATTTCCTGTTATTTGATTATAATGGACACCTGCCAGCCATGCGGAGTGTAGCATTTTTTAAACCCGTGCTATAATTAAATGCAAAAACTCACTTGTTATTCAACTAAAATCAATCATGCGCATCCTAACCTGATGTATATTACATTAGCCCTCAAAGTACAAGACAGATAATGTCTTTGAATGCCTTGCTTCCATGCATAGTACATGAGTCACCGCTTACACTGTTGCCACGCCTCAAGGTCAGTCCAAAGAGAGAGTCGGTGTGCAGCGTCGGGATGGCAGACATGTTCATCATGATTGGATCAGCAGGCCTTTGTTGGGGGGGGGGTTAACACATCCCAGCATGCACTCTACTCCCCAGACACCATTCTCTTCCCACTGGATACATAAGTAATCAAGTGCAAGGCCCCTTGATGTCGATCAACAGCTCAGACCTGGAGACAGTCAGATTTCCAATTACTCCTTATGAAGGTCAGGAGAAGTGGGGTGGGGGGTGGGGTCAGTGTCGGATCTGATGCTTTGTTAAGTCTGTAATTACCAATGTGTCATTATAAGCTTAACTCACTTGATGAGGATGTGACATGTTGATCGCTGCATAGATGAGGGCAGCGGTGCAGGTCCACGCTGTGTCATCATGATATCTAGTGTATGCCAAGGACAAACTGTGCATATAATGAGAGAGTATGACAGATAATAATAAAGGTGTTTACTTTTTTATTGTTTGCGATGAGTGATTCAGCGAAGCCACCACCAGCAGGTACCTTTCCACAATGTATCACTGTAATGTGACATCCCACACTACTGTATATACAGCACACGTATAGCTCATTTCCTAGCTGTGCTGTGTGTAAAAGCTGTCAGTAGATTTGGAGAAAAGCCTTCTTCAGTCCACCATTTTGCCACTAATGAGTCCAACTCATATTGCGGTAATTTTATTACAGCTCCCACTGAAAGCAATTACTGGTCCAGTCGTGACACCTTCACACTGTCTCTCCAAGATCTCTGAGCTATACTGCCAGTATGAGAGTTATTTCCTGTTCCTGTCCCTGTCTCTGTTTCCAAAAACAGCTGGGAGGAGCTGGTTTTGAAACATGGCTGACAACAAGAACGGGACCCAAATTACTCTTTGTGACAGGGAAGATAATGCTGAGTGACTCCAACTGGAAATGTGGGGTCAAACTGACGCTGAAGTGTATATTAGTGCAAGAGCTGTAAGAGACCTGCACTATATATTTATTAACTGATAAATTATATACAACAGATATATCAATGTATATATATATATATATATATATATATATATATATATATACACTGTATATATATATATAGAGAGAGGACAGGTTGGA
>JAUYWH010000008.1:19622654-19639697 GCA_034779795.1 Ctenopoma multispine | reverse complement strand
CACACACACACACACACACACACACACACACACACACACACACACACACACACACACACACACACACACACAAAACAAAAAAGACAGGGGACAGAAGGACATAAGAGTGAGACTTTCAGCATCACAGTCAAGTTGCCCTCAAGTTGTCTGGAGACCGTGGCCATGGTGACCTAACAGCCTCCATTAGCTGGCCTCCAGCTGAGTGAGTCAAATTGACTGGGCATGGCAGGAGGCAATAAACAGAGCACAACTCAGCCAAGATGACAAAGACGAAGCATGGATTCAAATGGCAGTTTTAAAAAACGACTTGCTGCACCTTGCCACAACAGCACCCATTTAAAAACACAATGGAATTAATTAGCACTGAAGCTCAACTGCAGCAATGAGGAACAATTAAAATGTAATTAAAAGGAGGGAACTATATATCTGCTTGTGTAGGCAAACATGTCACACACAGGCCATTAAGTAGAACAGTCTCTGAATGGTTAAATCCCCAAACTGGATGTGTCTCCTTACGTCTGTGCTATACCTCCCACACTGTATAATGGCAGGAAGTTAGCTGCTGCTCCTTTATATAAAGGTTATCAGAGACTGTGGAGGAGGAGCTGGAGAAAAAGAAGATAGGGTTCAATAATTAATGCCGAGGTCTATGCAGGCCTCACTTCTCACCCTTTCCTGACTTTAATGAGATGAGTGGAGGGCCAGAGGGAAGGAGGGAGTGAAAGCAAAGGAGAATGGGGTGATTAAAGCTCCCAGCTTGGCCCAATCTACCGTCTTCGCCCCTCCATCAGTTAGACACACAAGCGTGTACGCACATACACATCATCTCATCTGATTTATAACACCTGGAGCATGTTCCCGTTCTCCTGCACACTGGCGGGGAACAGAGGGGAGCTGAATAAGCAGGCAGAAAGGTTAACAAAGTAGTGCGACATTGGAAACATCTGATAATTCATTCAGGTGACCACAGATGGACTGACTACACGGAGTAATCTAAGGAAGAGCAGAAGAAGATGTTTGGGGTTTCCATGACAGACACGTTGCCACAAACATCTATTATTTCATCACATTATTTCTTGCAGACAAAAAAATATTTTAAGTACAGCCTGCAGTTCAGATGAATCGTTCTGACAGTGCATTAGTTTCAAGGTATGACGTATCCTTGATAATCCAATTATCTGGATTAAGGATTAGCGCAGTCTCACTTTTAGAAGCCAAACAAAACAAACATTTCAGATAAGAGTAAAAGCTGTTGTCAACAGTTTGTCACCAGTTTTATGCTCAGTCAAGGATGGCAAGAAAAAAAATCATCTGTGGCGCCATAGAAGTTAACATTAAAACTTTCAGTTTGTTAACTAGCAGTTAAATATCAGCATTTCCATTTCCTCATCTGTTACGGTACGAGTGAGGTACATGAAACCAGTGTCCAGTTTATTTGTCTTGTGTATGCACCAGTCTGTGGGTGGCAAACATGAATCGGCCTTTAAGGTATTTTAAACTACAACAGCCATATTATTTCATGTCATTGTCCTGCACTTTAGCTTGTTGGACAAAAAAACCAAACAAACATTAACTGGGGAAATGTGCACTGCTCAGTTTCTAATCTTTAGCTGTTCAGCTGCAACACTCTAAAGAGCATGTAAATGTACCAGCAAATTAAATTCAATAACACGAACAACGCTGTTCCGTGACCCTATTTCATCTTTATATTAACAGAAATCTACTGACAGTAAAGAAACTGTGGCATAACATTTGACTTATAAAAGGGATGACTCATTGTGATTAGTCCAGTTCCCTTAAGAACCATAAATTTCAATCCCATTGTAGTGCTACAGCGAAAGGATTCATCCTCTTCAAACCTTGTATGTCTGTATGTCCATACAATAGTTGTTGAATTATATCAGTTTTGTAGACCAAAGCTTTACTATTGCCACCTCTAAAAAGTTTAATTTTTGAGCAGCTCGCCATATCTCACCAGGCTCCGTTTGTACACATCTAAAGTAATTCATGCCATTACAGCATCAAGGAGACATTAATGAAATGAGAAATACCTCGCCATTAAAGGATGCAGGTACATGCAGAGTGATAGCCAATTATTACGAAATATTGCACTTCATTAAAGCAAACTGTTTATCTAATCTGAGGGAAAATTCAGAGCCCAGGGTGTGCAGAGAGATAATTTCTTTTTCCCACTGCTGGTAAAATGTGACTCACCCTTCCCTTCGTCACAGCTTGCAGGTTTTTAAAATGATTATACAGGGAATTTTGCAAAACCCAGTGCTGCCCTCAGAAAAAGAACAACAAGCCTTGAAGCTTTCAAGGGTCCAGACGGAACCATGAGAAAAACTAAAAAATACCTTTAGACATTATGTAATAATATATGAGGGCAGTTTAAACTTCCAGCGGGCTTAAGAACAAACCTATAACTTTCTGTGAAGCAATATACAGTTGAATGAAAATAAACTAGACAAGGAAATACAGGGTACTGAAATTCAAAACATGAATTAAAATGGGTCTGATCAAGTACTGTCTTTAAGGAGATTTGCTTTTTTATTCAGTTCATATCTTATTAAAGTTTGCGATGTTTTTTTTTTCCTTTGTCTGTGAAGGCAGACACGTGACTTACAAGCTTCCATGTTATATTTGGTTAGTACACTTGTAGAGTTAATGTTTGTTGTCTAGGTTCTGATAGTGTCACTCCCGATACACCAAGGGCACTGCACTGGGGAGGGACAATAATAACTTCCCACCAGGGGAAATTAGACATAACTTGCAGGTGGTAGCTGGAGTGGAGGAAGGAGCAATAATGGCAACAAATAGTTTTCAGCAGTGACTTTGACTGAAACACAAGCCGTTTTAATCTTTCATTCATTAGCAGATTTAAAATGTGTTTAATGTGTTTAAGGTATAATTTTAAATAATTAGACTTTGACACAAGACTTCAAATTAGATAAAAGGGACCCAATAAAACAAATGAGAACAAATTATAGTTACTGATTTAAACATTGTGGAGTTAAAATCCAATCTTAAATATTTGTGTTTGGTAAAACTATGTAAACCTGTCCTTTTTTACTGGTGTGATATTTCTAGTTCAATATTCTCCTGATGCTGGACTGATATTAGCCAGTGCACAACTTCAGTTTACCACGTTACTGTCGGGTGCCTTGTGATCTGGCAGACCACGCGTGGCCTTGCTTGTGCTGTGACCTTCTTGCTGACAATCATTAAGGTAATTTGATCTGACTTACAACACAATAGCCTTTATTAGTTAAAACGTTTCTAAAGGACTTCTCTCAGATTTTTACCAGAGACGGCTACGTTTTTTATCAGCAACGGCACAGACAAAGCCTATGTTTCATTTAATTTAAGTGGTAAGTGGAGAAGATCATGTTTGAAACTGCATACATCCTCAAAAGGTTAAATCTGACATTAGTTTTTTACTTATCTGTATGCATTCTGCACTTACTGTTGTACAAATCTATATCACAACAGTGCACCACAGGAGCCCTGTAGCCCCCTTCTGACACAAACGGACTTTGTCCACTTCCATCTCTACAGCAAAGAACCTTGTTTGAGGATGTTTTTCATGCCGAGCTTTGTGTTTCAGCTTAATTGTCTCCAGGCGTGCAGAGCATCCTGACAAACACTATCAGCATCCAAGCATGTAATGGATTGAGGCAAATCTCTCGGACACCGGGACAGCAGGTATCGCCGGGTCTGCATTTCTGCTAAGAGCTGCCAGCTGTACAGCAATGACACAGGGGTGACGAATACATGGGCAGCAAATAAATAAATCCAACTGCAATTTCGGTTAAACACAGTAAACTCTATTACTACATGCTATTTTCATTGTAAACTCCAGTTATCTCTGCCTCTGGGTTTGTGAATGATTGATGAGAAGAGAAGGTAAATAAAGCCATTGGCTGTGCTGGAACCTGGATGAAATCCAGAGTGTGAGCAGGAGAAGTGGAGTATTGATCAGGGGCAGGATTAGCTGGCCCAGCATGCAGCTAAATCAGTAACACCCATGAAGAAGTGCAGAGGAAAGAAAACAACACAACACCAGCTATGTAATGCAAGAGGTAGAGCTGAAATATTATTTTCCAGCAATGCTTGAAGTCTATTTTCTGCACCTCAGAAACATGAAAAACAGATTGAATTAATTGTGAAATTTAGCATAACTGAATTTAATCTTGGGTATGTTGACTGTATTGATGACAGTGTGAACTATTTCCTGATGTCAATCAACACTGCACAGGTTCACTCGATGTGCAGAAATGCTGCAAGCAGCTTTAATGCAAAACATATGTTTTCTCAAAGCAATGACAGCAATTCAAAGTAAAGCATTCAGCGAAGAGCTCGACAGAGACTGAAACCTAACAAAGTATTTGCTGAGTAATACAATTCAATTCAGGCCAGCCAAAAGCATTGTCTAGCCAAAAAATAAAAATATCTATGCATCCAATAGCAGTCGTGGCATTTCAATTCCGCCTGTTTGCTGCAGTGATATGACTCATATTCTGTCCTGTTGTTCCCTTCACCCCAGTCCCCTGGTCGTTCCATTGTCTGTACCTTAGCATTGTTTACATCTCTGCCCTTAAACTACCTCATCTTTCCTTTTTCCGCAATTCATTTCCTTGGTTTCCAGTGTCTGGCAGCGCGCACAGAGCCTGATTGCTGTTTCCTGAACTAATAGGGGTCACATTTACCTAGCCGGAAACACAGCACCATTATGGAAAAGCTCAGTCAATTACTGGCAAACGAATAAACACCTTCTCTGTTATTTCTGATTCACATATTTTATCGTTGGGCTAATTGTTGTGATGCCTGGATTTTATCTTCTCAGGGGCACCTTATCTGCATCTCCCGGAGGACCTTAGCAATATGCTTGAGGTCAGCAGTGTCATCGTTGGACTGTCGGGTTTGTCTGGATGAGCGTGATGGATCTTGCAGATGAAAAAAATCTCAATGTAATTTTCCCAGGCTGTTAGCAGTGGAAAGGGGTAATGGATTCATCTTGTTCGATTGCACTGCATAACTGTAACAGTACTCCTGTACAGAAGCTATAGACCTTATACAGTATGTGTGACCTGTATAATTTTGTTAATAACTGATTTAATAACAGTTGAAAATATAATATGAAAGTAAATAATAATTCAATAAAAATTGTTTAAGGGCTCACTCTAACTATCTGATCTTTACTGTATATTCCACCATCTAATAGAGCACCAGGAGGCTCATTCTAGCCTGGACCATTTAATTTATAGTAAGCATGCTTTGGGTGATATTAGAGCTCCAATCTATGCTTATGGGAAATCCACCAATGGGGTTGAAATATGGAAGACTATAAATGTTTCTTACATTACCATTTTCACTAAACAGAATATGAGCTCACATCACCGGCGTTAAATGTTTTATGAAACAGTCTAATAATGAATTTAAAATACAACATAACAAGGTTTAAAAAATGTGTCTGTGAACAAATTAGAAATAAACGACTATTTCCATCAATACACTAATTTACACATTATAATAACACACAGCCCTGCAAGACACCAATTATAGATGTTCCTGAACCAAAACAGGGTAGGATATCCATGAGGAATCATTTGTCTTTATGAAATCTGCATAGAAAATTCAAAGAAAGATAGGAAAACCACTAAACTTGGATGAGATCAAGATACAATAACAACTGAAATGTCTGTGGACAAAGACTTGAGTGAAGGAACTTCATTGGCCAGAGTTACATGAGAACATAAGCTTACGGTCTTTTGTAGCATATAGAATACAATAAAACAGCTCTCTCTTAGCTTGGTTCTAATCATATTTCACCTTTAAGCCTCATACATTTGTACAAAAAACTGAATTTAAACAATTTGTGGATTTATAATAAGTAATGAGCTTTTACCAACCATCCTGTTTTTTTTACTTGCTGCTGTTTGGGAAGGAGTTGTCTCTGAACCCCTGGGTCACTGGTTCAATTTCCCATTCCTCATGACTACATGTTGAGATGTCCTTGGACAAGACACTGAAACCCAGTGGTAGTAACCCATGCACTGCCTGCCAGCTGTACAACAATAAAGTCTGTTGTTATCTTGTTGTTGTTAACTTTCTCCTGCTATATATGCGATGGTCAGGTGTCATCACGTAATTGTGGGACATCAGCCATGTAATAGTTGTATACAAGAGTAGACTGCAGCCCAAAGGGTTTTTGCTGTTACACTGTGATGGCAAAAGTAGTAAATGGACCTTAAGCATTTTGAAAGTTTTAATGCATATAAAATGAATACTGAAATTATCACTGTAGCTCTGTTAAAAGGTGACAGTCGAAGGCAGGGTTGATAAAAAAAACTGAAAAAAATGAAAAAAATGAAAAAAATTGACACAAGGGCTTAGCAACAAAGTCATTCTGCAAACCCAGGACGATGACTCTCTACTCTTACTCTCTTATTATCTTCTTCCTCAGACTGACTTACTGTTTACTCCAAATAAACCTCTGCTTTCTTCAGTTGGTCTATTTCTGTCTGTGAGTGTTCCTGAGGTTTCTACATGCATGGAGGTTGTGCATGATGATGATGATGACAATGGTGTTAAAAGAAAAAAAAAAAAACCCTCAGTTTTGCAGCAGAGTAGCTCATGGCAAGTTATGTACAGGAGCTAGAACACTGTCAGTTTGAGTTAAAGGCGTGCACAGTCGGGTCGGGGGACTGCTGAGTCACTTCCCAGCGTGATATTAGGCTGACAGAGACAAATGCCCGTGGAGTGTCAGTCAAAAATGACCCCATCCCCTTGCTTTGATTCAATTAGCTTCCAAGCGGTGTCCCAAACTGGAACCAAAGGCGGTGTTCGCTTGACTTAAGTGATGGCGCCAAATCAGATTTTAGTTTGCTGACAGAGTTTCCTCCTTCACATCAAGTTACATGGCGCAGGTTTTGTGATGTATGTCATCTGGCTGTCACGTTTACACTCCACTAACAGGAGACTGGGGTGGGGGTGGGGTTCACTCAGATCATGCCCTTAATTTCCCCTGAAAGCTATTTTGATGATGGGTTTTATAAGTAAAGTCAAATTGTCAGACTTATTGTCAAAAAATGTTGGAGCATGGTCAAGGTTGGCGAATGGAACTGATTTGATCAGTTTATGAAAAATCTACATCACATAAGTTCCAACACCACCTAAATCTCATCAATTAATCAGTAGCCACCCCCCTATCATTATGCACCAACCAGACAGGGAAGAGAGAAATAAAGAGCGTGATTTGTTGCTCTGCTCAAGAGAGGAGGAGATGGAGGGAGAGGTATGAAGGGGGTCACTGGACTCAGTTCCTCTGGCTTAGCATGGCAAATCCTCTGTAATCCTCCAACCAGTCCCATGCTGCCGTTTACTGTATGTAGGTAAAGCTATTATGGACCTAGACCAAGCCCGCCCCACCAGTATGTTAGCTAAATCCTACGACCACTACACGTTCATCGTGCCTATTGTTCACCTGTTCTGTTACTGAGAGGGCTGCTGAGGATGTTAATGCTCCGTAAGTGTCTTTTGAGATTAGCATCATTAGACGGTGGGAAATAGAGAGGGAGCCACACTAAAGAGATGAAAATCACAGAGAGGGGTGAGAAAATAAATCGTTCCTCAGGGTATTTATACCACAGCAAAGGGAGGGCTGGCTTTACGGCCCACTGTCTGGCTGCGTGATCACAGCTTCCTTTTAGGTCCAACGTAAAATCATCATGACTATGTGGAACCTTCTCAGTGACATAAGTCACATCCTGCACCTCACACAAAAATGACAAAGTGAAATGAGGGCATCATCCTTCCTGGAAAGCTCTGGACCTTCTTTGTAAACATAAGCTGAAGCTGGTGTGGGCCCATTAAATATGGTGGAAGAATGTATTTCTTGGAAGTCTTAAAATGAATTTTCAGCTGGGTTCCTCAAATCACATTACAACCCAAGAAAACAAATCACTGTGTCACTGCCCTTGTCATTATCTAATTGCTTTCTTGTGGATTCCCCTCATCCCTCCCTCAGCTCCCTGTCTGTCTTCCCTCTCCTTGTATTAATGCTTTGTAACAAGCTCAACAAAAAAGAGAAAATCATGTAGCAGCTTCATTGTTGGGACAGGGGCAGCACATGCAGCTGCCACTGTTGGAGAAACAATGTGTGACATTTACAACCAAAACTTCATCTCAGTTTTATAAAGTGAATTGCGAATGTTGGTGAAAGGAATCGAAGATGTGATTACCTCGACATTGACTCTTGGAAACTGTAAATTTACAGTTTTATGATGTTTTATACACTAAGATTAATTTTCAATTACCTGAAAATTGTTTTTAGTTTTTATTACAAAACTATTTAAGAGCTTCTATGAAAATCTTCTGTAGGAGATTTTCTATTCTTAAGTAAGTATAAGTACTTACTGTTATACAATCTGAGTAAAACGCCAGAGTACTTCTACAAAGACTGCAGCTGAGCCTCCCACGGTACGGTCAACATTATGGTGACACATTGCAACATATTTCATTAATGAAGCAAGGTCTGTATACTATCCTCTTTATTTGGTCTTTTAAAAACTATATTTTGAGACTATGCAACAACATGGTGCATCTAAAGCCTGAACAAAGTGCTCCAATCATGGCCCAGAGTTTTGACATTGGCCCGCGATCAGAGGGGAGGTGATTTTGGTTGCAGACAGCCCCCCTTTTAGAGATTTATTATTTAAGATTATCATGTGGCACCACACAACACCACTGTGTCTGGAGTGCTTCTTTATTCTTTTTCATGGCAACAAGTTCAACAGCTTTTCAAGCTGAAATGAAGGTTTGAACATGGATTAGTACGAGCCAGTTATAAAAGCAGATTTAAGGCTCTGTCTTCACCACTGACTCCCTCCTCTGGTCTGTTTGATTCAAGAGCTGTTAAAGAATCACTGGAGAACCATATACATTACAAATACATAAAATATCAATTCCTTACTGGCAACATGGCAAATAAAAAAGAGAGCTATTAATGACTCAGAGAAATATTATTCCAGGATCAACAATTTTTTACATTAAACGACAACCACAAAATCCCCAAGGAACCACTTATATCTGCATGGAGTCGCTCAGGGTTACGATGCAGTACCACTAATTTTCCTTTATGTGATGGAAGGTCAAACAGGATCAGCTCAATGTAAAAGCAGTGTGTAATAAATACTGTTATGGGAAACACCTCATTTAAAGTATAAAAAAAAGCAACAACTTATCGCATATAGCACTCAAATTAATTTTACACAAAGTATGTTTTCAGGAAACACTCTGCCTGGCAACAAGTCAGAGCTGATGTTCAGTGTTTGTCTGTATTCCTCAGGGAAGCACACAGCTTCTTGGCTCTCCGGGGGAGTTGTGCGTGCATTAACGAGTTTGCAGCTGTTAACCATGACTTTCACTGAGATATACTGAATTGTGTTACGGTCATCTTAATAAATATTAAGCCTCTTCTTTTACAGCTTCAGCTTATCACCAGAAAACAAAAAAAAAGTGTTGGATACACTTCAAATAAAGATAAGGTGACATTTTTTTGATCAATAAAACTAATTGAATTTGTTAATTTCATCTCTACAAAGTGAATATAGTCCAGTTTCATCAACATGAATCTCAAAGCACTAATCAATTGGTAATACCATGCACACACTGATGATGGCAGGGTGAAGGATTATCAAAGCCAACAGGACCATGCATAATTTGATCAGAAGAGTCAACATTTGAGGTGTGTGTGCATGTGTGTCCGTGCAGTGCCATCCTTTACAGCAACACACAGCAGTGACGTTTGACTTTGCTGTAGCATGTCAGGGTTTTTGACAAGGGGAAATTTGTTTCATCACATGGAAGTTAAATTTTAATCCTTCTAACTTTGTATAGCACACTATGCACAGGTTAGTGCAACTCACAGTGCTCCACAGATGACCGACAAGTTGTTAATAAGACACTGCTGCAACCAAATTAATATAACATCTTAAAGCAATAGTACAGTGGTAATAAAAACACTTTAAATAAAATGTAACCCTATTAGATTTACTGTATAGCTTATAGAATCTGCATTTCTCTATTAGTTATTTTTAACATTATACTCTAATTGTAATCTATTATTATAATACACAGTCACTACATTTACACACATTTGAACTGACCTTCAACACATCACCGACCCTCACCAAACTACCCTACGCATCAGTAAAAAACACTGCGTGTCTCTGGACAGTACAGCTGCCCTCCCAGCACTGTAAGTGAACATGCTGAGCCCTCTTTGGACTGATACATCCTAATAGAAAGTATAATAAGAGATTACAGAGTCCAGACAATATACAGCACAGGCTCCCCCCATTTCACCCTGGAGCCAGCTCATTCTTTTTCCTTATGGGGCTATACCTTATTGCATTATGCAACGGTGTAATAGGCTTAGCTACATACAACTCTGCAGGGGGGACTTTCGGGCAGACACTGATGATTCACTTCATTAAGTCTCCCTTCCTTGGAGCTTTGCAGGTGCTGAGGAGTGAACTTTCCACACCCCCACATAAACAACGACCTCAGATAACATTTAAAGGAGACCTTAGGAAGTAAACTCATTATTATTAACATTATCATTATTAACTCATTATAACAAGACTTACTTTATATATTTATTTTTATTTTGTATTTCATTTAGCTCTTTATTATTCATTTATATTCTTATAACATTTCCACAGGGAGTTCCAGACTACTTTTGCTTTGAATGTTTTTCACATGACTTGTAAAGAAATATATTCAGCATTTAGGACAGTGACATTACTATGTAATGTAATATGATGAAAGAAGAGATAAGCCACTCCTTGAAATGTACAGATATATGATTAAAGTTAAACGACATTAAAGAGCACGCAAAGGCGTGTTTAAGAAGAATTTCAGCGACACTTCGCCTGCACCGTCTGGAAGCATCACAACAATCAGCATCCTAAAAGAGCTGAATTTAAAACCATCCGTGCTCCTGAGCTTCCCAACTGCACTGAAACACAACACTTTACAAACAAGAAAGCCTCAGATGGAAACGACTTATCCAGCCATATCAAAACATAAGCCGGGTGAATGGTGTGGCAAAGAAGACGCACGTCGCTGGACGTCAGTACTTACTTTCAGAGAGACAAAATGCGACGAACCGCTTCAGATGCTCGCAAACATAGTTCGGACACACGACTGAAGTATTCGGAGTGTTCCTTCATCAGGCGTGCACCGTAACGGGAATGTACACACAAGCAGACATGCGGAGCCATTTGACCTTCTTCCAGCAGAAACTACCATCGGTGACACGTAGGACAGGGGGGGAACGGACCATACCAAGCAGGCGTCCCAGCAAGGCGAGGGGTGGAGAGGAGGGAGAGCTGTCATCCTGGGATGGACTGCCAGGCTGAGCGTAACGGCTGCGTAAAAGTTGCAGCAAAGAAAGGAACAATTGTTGAAGGACTGTGTAAAACAGAAGAGCAATTTAATTACTTATATGTATCAATTTCCACTCTCCCTGATACTTTGCTATAATAATAATAATAATAATAATAATAATAATAATAATAATAATAGCAAAATAGTACATTTTTTCATTATGTAGGAAGTAAGCAGTATATTGCAAATTGTATGTTGTATGAAGTGAAGCTAATTATAGTCTGCTAATAAAAAAGTAAAAAAAAACTCAATATCTAACATATTTTAGATGTAGAATCTTACTTTGTCAGATAAATATGGTTAAGTAAAAAGTATAACATTGCTCTGTGAAATGCTGTGGAGTAGAAGCAGAAATTTTAATTATAAAAAAAAATATTGGGTGAAGCACTTGCAAATTTACTTAACAAATGAAATAAAAAAATGCTTTACATTTGATTGGGAATATTAAGTAAATTCAATGTACTGAACAGCTAACATCTCAGTATTTTTACAATGCAAAGTGTGATCATACAACCTATTATGAGGCGGTATATGATTCGGATGTCTATGGGTTATCAATGCACTGTAAAAGGACACTTCTCAAATACTGTAACTCCACATTTACTGGTATCATGTCTATTAAAGAAATAAATGACATTGAGGACAAATAGAGGGAATATCAATTATACATTGCAGTGAGCTCTGTTTAGTAGGAGTATCAAACACACAGTTTAATGCACTATTGTAAAAATGTCACTAATAAATCATTCTAAATAGAGTAAAAGAACAGAAATTTAACATATTTAACTTTACTGAATACATTTAGGTCAATCAGCTCATAGCACCAGTTTTTCCTAAAAATACTGCATCACTATTCTGTAGGACTGCAGTAACTGTGTATTCCCGGCAGCGACAAATTGAAACCTTGAGCTTTTGCAGTACATTAGGTGTGTGGCCTTGTAAAAATCCACAACTTATCCACAACTTATTTTCTAGTAGATCGGATTGGATCGGTTGGAAATGCAGCACAGGTCAAAATGACGTCAAAATGACTCAAGAGCATACATCATACATGTATTCAATGTACAATTCATATGTTGTGGCGTACTGGATCGTACATTGTATTTTAGTGTATGTGCTTTCATTCTGTCGTGATCTAGTGTGGTATCAGGTGTAGGGCAGGTGAGGCCAGAGACCCATGCAGACCTCTGCCTCTCCGGGCAAACAGCCAACACCAGGACTTTGAGTCCACCGGGTTGGAAACGGCATTTCTCAAGTATAAATGAAGACTTGTTACTGTATTGATTGATGGTGCTCTCCAGCAGCGAGGGGCTAAAATCGATGTACACCACATGGAGTCTGAATACTGAGGCCTGATGACTGATGTCTGTGATGCCTACACTCCACCAGAGCTCACCCCAGAGCTCACTCATAAATAAATAAAGGAGTAAATGCATTTCCTGAGATATTGCTTGTTTTTGTCAGAGAAAGATCCTGGCCTTACCTTTTCACCTTTCCACACCTTTGAATCATACACACAACACAAAAATGTCTATTAAGAGATTAGAGTTTATATAATACACATTATAGTCATGGGCTTTCATGGACAACAAACAAAAACTAGTTAATGACACACTTCATTGCAGTGTTTGTGTATGTACAGTCACACAGTATGTGTGCACTAATTAATTTTGCTTGTGACTTATTGCATCCCATCTGTGAGTATGGTTCAAATTACTTAAAAGATGTACCATGTATTTCCCTTTTATGTTGGATAAAGCTTAACAGAATGACTTAAATGACAATTTGATGTGAGGTTCTCAGGGTTCTTGGAGGGTATAGATTAATATCCAGTCAATATAAATCTACAATAAAAGGTGGAATATAAAGTAAAAATATAAGTGAAATATGCACCAAACTTCTAAAGGTTTTTGAGGTTGTTAGTAATAATAATAATTTCAAAACAACTACTACCTGAAGCGCTGGGAAAGCATAATGGAGCGTAGCACAGTGTAACAGTGCAGGAGTAGGAAAGGCCGAGCACAGCAGAATAGATTCAATTCAATTTCAATTCAGTTTGGTTTATTTATATAGTGTCAAATCACAACAAAAGTAATCTCACTGTAATGGCACTTTACATTGTAAGGTTCAAGACCTTGCAGAATATAACTATATATAAAATGATGTAGAGTTATGCTAGTGATAACTTAAGTTACTTATGTGTGTCTCATACTGTCACTAATGCTGGCGACAACATGGAAAAACATTCAGATGGTCATTTTGTATCAACTGGTGTGTACATTAGGTGGTGTGTACGGTGTGTGGTAAAGCTGTATATTCTGTACAAAATGTCATGGTAATCTGCTCGGTGGCTCATAAGCTTTTTCAGTATAAAATGAAAACTGTGCCTTAACAGACAAACCAACCCACCAACCGACCCACATTGTCATGCTACATGGCTTAAAATCACTGCAACTGTTTAATACAGTAGTTTTTCCATGTGCTGGGGCTTTGGAACATCCCCCACTATGCAGCGTGGTGGATTTAATAAAGTCAAACCAACATGCTGTGAGATATGAATGCCCCAGCAGTATATGGCGATGGCCTTTGGTGATCAAGCTATGCCAGTGCGGAAATGTCACCCAGTTAACCTGCTATTTGTGACAAAACAGATAAGACAAACAGGAAATGGCTTTTTATCCGCCTGCCATGCTATCTCAATTACATTTTGATTTCATGTACATGAAGTAACATCTCCTGTGTGTGTGTGTGTGTGTGTTTCAGTGCCCCCTGTGAATCTCTTTTCAGTATTTGGGAGCAAGCAGAGAAGTGAGCAGAACCGCTTGGGAGAGGACATGGACATGGAAGAGCACAATCAAAATAACGGGTTATTCTTCGTACTCAGACTTTAACCTGCTCTTCATTTTCAGTGACCCATTTTCCATCATATAATCCATCCATTGTTTGGGAAAGGTGCCCTTAAAGAATGAATTGTTTTATTCATTGCTGAATTTCAAAGATAGTGTCAAGGTGACCTTGCACTGAAGGAATGTTGCCCCATCGCTGTACCTGAAATGTGGAGGTGTGACAGGTGGATTTGGGGCGGCTGTTCTAATTAGAACAGTAAAGTGTACAAAGCAATAAACTATAAAGAACATTCTCTCCATGTTCTGTCAGTGCTGAAGGGCACAATATCATCATGTTAATCCTTACCAAAAACTTTATACTTTTATACTTTACTTTAAATATATATATATCATTTCAAAAAATATAATACTAAAGTATTATATACTAAATATAACCAAACATCAATCACACTTTAAATCCTTAACAAGAATAATACAGAATCTTTTCATCAGAAAGTTACAAAACATAGAGGAAATGCTTATTTCAAATGAAAGCAATCATATGAAGGTCACTGTTGGAATCAGTCGGTTTGATTTAGAGCTGTGTCGGCCATCAGAGATGTGTAAAGCCTTGAACCCTGGTCGAGTAATCCAATGGACAAACTACAAATAACAACCTTTAGCCAGGCAGCCAAGGACGTGATGCATCATCAGAGTTTTTTCTGTTACTGTTGCAAATCTTGTTATTTAGTCTAAATCTTTGATGGAATTAGTTGTCTTTCATTTCCCAGAGGAGGCAGACAGCAAAAGATCAGTGTGTTCTGTGCACCACAGTTCAGACTGGCGGCCCACTCAGAGGTCAAGGGCTTAGCGACTTGTTTGAATGGCATCCGCAGACTGTGGAGGTAAAACTACAGTTGCATGATTATACCATCCTTCTCTCAGTCCTAATTATGTGGAGCTGGAACAGAAGCAGGAGGCTGAGAAGGCCCTGCATCATTAGCTTTAATCAACCCTGAACACCCTGAAACAAAAACAGCACACACACATACACGTGCGCAGGCTGACAGAGTCAGTATCCATCATTTTGGTCCAGCCAGGCTTTTTAATTACTGCGATGAATTCACTAGACGGCTCTAGTCACCATTCACATCCTAAACAGGGTTTATTGTTGAGTTTTTGTTTAGTCTAGACACTGTTTAATGAATAAATGGGCCAGCAAGTCCGGCATTGTTCTCTCTATGGCGATTGTAAAGGAAACATACAACTCAGAAGTATAAATGAAAACACAAGAACAGTCTCACATTGCCTTAATGATAACATGCTTCTAGAAAAAGTGTTCTTTTTCTAAATCTGCTGAGCTTCATTATCCGATTATGTGGAGCTCTCTCCGGCGTCTCACATGTGCAAGATAATTACAGACACTGAGCATAACCAAACAGCAGGCCCGATTCACAGCAAGCAGTATGTGGACGTCTACGTGAATGATGCTGAACATCATCGGTATGGGTGTCACATTCCCTGAATGACGCAAGCCAGCCCTCTTTGGTGTGCCACACAAGTATGACTGCACAAAAACATCAATTTGCATATATTACTTTGTTTTAGAAGCAGCTGTCCTTCCCACCATAAATGTGTTATTATACATGATGAGGGTTTGATTGGCTGTCCTAAGAGAAGCAAGGGGACATGCAATCATAGCCCCACTTTCTGATTACCTTCAACTATCTGCTTTTATCAAAACACATTTCAGGTTTTCAAAATGTTTAGTCAGTGACCTCCAGTTTGTATTAGGGTCATGCTTTATTTGAATTTGTGGTATATTTAAACGAGATCTGTTGATTATTAGCATATTCAATGTTGTTTTTGTTGTCTTTGTTGGTGTGTAATATGTAATACAAAAAAACTCAATAAGAACAACGAAATCGATGGAATAGGTCAATGGAAAAACAGAGAAGCAAAACAGAGAGCAAATAAAACAAAGTAAAAAAAAATAGTTTTTTGTTCTGACAAATGTTTAAAAGGATATCAGTAGAGCTCACTAACCACAGTTATAAACAGTAAGTGTAAATAATATTAGCGTGAGATTTTTTGTGATCCAAAAAATTGCGATGAAAAAACTGAAATGAGAAAGTAGGTGAGGTAAAGTAGAAAACTCCAGCTGCTGTACAACTTAAAACAACGCGAAAGGGGAAGTTTGTCCCTTGTCGGCTTCTGTACATCCCGGAAGTTCGTATTTCCATTCATTCTGTAGAGTTTGTGCTTGTAGTTTGGCAAATAACACTTATTAAGTAACTTATTTCAGAATGCGCAGAAGAACCGACGCTCAGACATCAAGTCATGAACGTGTCCATGCTGATAAGAAGGTAAAGCAACGCTCACAGGAGCCAGCTCGCTTTAGCTACATGTGAGAGCTCAGTTATCTAGCATTAGCTGTGTGATTCTTAAAGCTAGCATGCAAATCTTTCTTTGTTAAAATTATATTGTGTGCTGCCTGCGTTTTTTCTTTTTGTATAGACCCATGTCCCTCGGTGTTAAAGAGATAAGACGAGCCAAAGTTTATTATTGTATTATTATAATAATAATTATTATTATGCCTGAGGAAGATCTCTAATTATAATAGTTTTTGTTTGTCAGTTAACTTCATACAATGAAAGAAAAAAACAATCAAACTTATGCAAGGTACTTGGCAGGTGGGCTGTTTGAAGCACATTGTCACAGATGCTCTGTTGCACAACTCCTTGCTGTTCGTGTCACGCGAAAT
>JAUYWH010000008.1:19552297-19604601 GCA_034779795.1 Ctenopoma multispine | reverse complement strand
ACACACACACACACACACACACACACACACACACACACACACACACACACACACACACACACACACACACAGAGTCATGTCTCATTATACTTGTGAGGACACTTATTAACTTAATGAATTCCCTAACCTAGAAAATTGATCATCATTTAAACCAAAACCAAATTCCAACCCCTAATCCTAAAACCCAGTTCAACCCCGAAAATGCTCTTTGAACTTTTGAGGACCAGATAAAATGTCCTCACAAGAATAGTGTTTGAACAAAATTTGTCCATATAAAGCACACACGCACTCACACACACACACGCCGTACAATGAACAACGTTTTAAAGGTGACATTGGTTGTTAAAAAAGTGTCATTCTGAAACTGACAGCACAGAAAGATAAATATAGAATAAAGTTAAATGTGTAAAAAGGTGCTGTCACCATACAGACTAAAGACAATATTTCACATTTGTTCTCTTACTCCCACAGCGTCTGTGTTTTCTTTAAAAAGAACAGTGGGAGGTGTGTGTGTGTATATTTTAGGCATCTTGAATAAACTCCTTCCATCTTTCTTCTGCAGCCACAGGATGGTGCTAGTGTGAGAATAATCACGCCCCCCCCCCCCACCCCACCAGCACAGAAACGAGTGGATGATGATTGCAGAAACGTTTGTCTTCGTATCGTCAGAGACAGTGAATTTGGCATGATATGACACCACACGTCATATTTAAATAAATGGAAATTGAACTCATTTGTGGAGATGACACGATGCTCAAACCGCACCAGTCTTCTGATGCCTGCTGTATTGTAAAACTCTGTCTTTTGACGGGTCATACAGTTTGCGAGGAAAAGGCTGTTAATATAAGCTACAAGCTTTTTGCTGTGTATTGCAGATGAGTTTTTGTTTTCTACAGGGGAGGGTTTTTATTTTGCACTACCCAGATAGACCCTGATTCAGTTGAAGAAAACATACAGCTGTGACACTTCTGAGTGTCAAAAAGGCCTATAATATTTTTTTTACTTGTAATAGAAAATATCTCAGGCAGAAGACGAGTAATAGATTCTGGTGAAGAACAAGAGCCAATATCATTGGAAACATGGGACAGTGCTGTCTGTAGACTGACACCTCATTTTAGCAGGGAAACAAACTAACGCTTATGTAGAGTGCATTAGGGATGCAGAGAGAAATAGCTTGTTGCAGGGAAAGCTAATTCTGTAGCCATCGAAACTGCACAGTCTTGCTACAGATTGTTTTTTGTTTTGTTTTGTTTAGAGAAACAGCTAACACTCAGTGACACATAACGTTGAACATGAGATAGTTTCCTGCAGCTGTTTGTATGATACGATGACGCCTGCTTTCGGCATGAATGCAAACAGTTCGTTAAGACGCCTTGTTCTCTGCTGCCAGCCACCCACGATTTGATGGCAGTTGTGATGAGGGACCTATTTCAGCTTTTTAAGTATTACAGTTGTTGCCAAGGAGATAAGGACATCATTGTGCTTGAATTCTCCAAGGACAGAGGAAGGTTTTGTAGACTGGCTAGTGAAGGTTATAACACACACACACACACACACACACACACACACACACACATATATATACAAGCTTACTGAACTCAATAGAGCATGCAGTCCATTTCTCAAGGGCATGTTCTGTAACCACTGCTTAATTGAACTGGAGCAGAATTGTTTGCTGCTACGTTAACGGCACCACAGCTATCTGGTCTCATCACATGTGGGTGACAGATACAGTTAAAGGACAATTCTGCTCAATTTGAGAATTCACATCTATTCTGTAGGTGTGGCGACCCGAGATTTCAGAGGTGATATCAGTATTCTGTTTGGAGCTGCTTCATTGAATGAGCTGGACACCAGCAGTCCTACTACAATATAAGTGCAGTTAAAATAAATAATATGGGGGTGTAGTTGTAAATAGGGTGAAGCTTTATTGTGCAATACACAAGTTTAAATCTCCTCCGTCCAATTTAGAATAACAGTGCTGGGCTCTGAGGATGTTGTAGACAACTGCGAAACAGAAAGTAGAGATAAACAGTTAGTATGTGGTGAGATGGATGAAGAAATGTGTCATGCTGCCACTGTGGAATAGGTTAATTACTAGACTTACTAAGTGAATCATTGGGATTTTTAAAATAACTATAAATTGGCAAGAGAATTTGAAGTTGTAATGTAACGCAATACAATTTTTATCCACTGTTTAATCAGTAATAAGTTTCCAAGTAGTTACATTACTTTAGATTTATGCTCTACGATGAAGACAAATGGTCAGCGGAAATGTTTATCAAGCCATGTACTACGTAGGTTTTTGTTAAGTGCTTATCAGTAAAGTGAGATGCTGCACATGAATGTTTTATTTGTTAAGTTTAGGTCTGATATGATGTCTCACTGCTAAAGGTTACACAACTAAGCTTTTACTGTAGGTGTATGACACTTTGATAAAAATATATCCATTCACTCATTTTAGGTTTTGGTGATATATTTTCTTTCTTCTAGAAATACCTACTAAGTAACCCTGCCCATCAAAGCAGTGCAGTGGATGAACATTACTTTCTGAATGAAAGTGCAGCTCAAGTAAGGTATGACGAGCAAACTATCCTTTTCTTTGTTATATGTAGTGATGCTGTTTTTATGTGGAAGTCTAAATTAGCATTCATATTCTTATTACACATTTGTTCTTAAAGGGACATCACAAAGTTCAAACCGCTCTCCAGCTGGACGTCAGTGAGTGTGATCACTGGAGATTTCTTTGACGAGCTAATACCAGAACACCTAAACCAGGTGAGGATGCTCACTCTGTATCTACAAAAGTCAAGTCTCATACAGTGACTGAACAATGCAGCAATAACTGTTGTGTAAAACCCATAGTAAATCATCTCTTCTCTGCACCAGATGGTAGCTAAGCTTCAAAAGAAGGTTCTGGAGGAGTCCTACCCATCAGCCAATCACATTCACATAAAAGGAGCAGACTGGCGAATGATCTACAAGAAGCCATCTGCCATCAGCCAGCACCTGAGGAGGCTAGTCAACCAGCGACAAGCCAAACAGCAGAGCGAGTGACCCGTGCCCAAAATGTAACTACAACCCAGACACGGACACTGTAATTGCTGAATATGTTTTAAATATTCAAATCAAATATTGAAGTTATCTTTTTACCTTCGCCTGCAGCAATCACTAGAGATTGTCTACATGTCTGGTAAGGTTCATCAAGGAGTCCATTTTAGAGCATATTTCTGCACAGCCATGCGTCACTGAAAGGTTTTTAATTGAAGATAACTGAAGGGTGTTCAGTGTGATGAAATATTGCAGTCTCAGATTCATAAAATCTTATCTTTCAAGTTGTTATTTAATTTTCTTTACCTGATTGGCCAGTGTAAAAAATGAATGTTAGTCCTTATCAATGGAAAGACCACACACATCACTGCTCAGCCTGCTTCTTTGTATCTCATTTAGTTTCGTATGCTGCCATGTTACAGCCACAGGCAAAGGTAGACTGTCTCTGCTGCATCTACTTCAGTCATTTGTTACATACATTTAATTGAGTTACATCACAACCAGACACACAAGTCTATTTTTGGATTTCTGATGTGATTAATTTTATAAATTGCAAACAGATGGCTGGCAAATGTAGTTTTGCGGTTTTGCAAATAAATCTTTTCTGTGTTGTGGATATGTGGCAGTAGTGTGAAAGAAAAAACAGACAGCAATGGTTTATCCTGAGGATTTAAGTTTAATTATGACACCACATCAAAATAAAAATTTCCAACAGATCTGGAATTTAATTCCATCCATATACATGCATAGCAACAACGTTTTAAGAAACATTTTCTCCCATAATCAGGACATTGGAATGATCATTTTACATCATTATCCCCGCTGACCTCCCACCCATCTTGTTCACCAGCAATAAACATGATTCTTGTGTCTTGAACTTCTTTTTTTCCCTACGGGGTTACAAATAATTATATGCACAGTCCCCATTTTCATAATACTGCTTTCAGTTATCTCCCCTCATTTACAAAGTATTGCATTGAGAGCAAATTTCAAAAAGGGAGACCAAAGTGTATCATCAAACAGAAATACGAGTACTATACAAGAATGCTGTCATCCTCATGAAAACATCCACATCTGAGTTGAAGAAAAGAGACAGGGACAAACAGCCACATATGTATGCAAAGCCATGTGTATATGCCAAAATGTGAGATGCAGGGTTGTGCCTGGTTATCACCCCCAAATGGTGATTTTTAAGGCTAACAGGTCATTAATAGCAATCTGCAAGTGACATTTTGCGCATATACAGAAACTGGTACAGCAAATAAGAATACACAAGTGCCTCAGTAGCTATTTTTGTGTCTAAAATGCATCTCATTTTTGTATTGTCTATTGTTTCATTGAGCCTACATTACAGTGTAAACAATATGTGTGCTACACAAGAATGACTATACAATAACATTACAAACAACTCTGATATAAATTTCATTTTGAATTTAAATTAAAATCACTACTCCTATTAATACTGATTGTAAAATAAATTAATGTGAAAGTGGCACCAATATTATTCTTGATTCATTTTTCTTTTCTTTTTCTTTTTTAACCAATGGTTTTGCATTTTTAAGTCTTAAAACGATGAAAGAAGAAGCTTCTCTTGATTGTCCACAAGCAGCGTTTAGCACTGCGTGATGCACTATTCCAGACACAACAGTGTACCAAAACAAAGGAGAAAAAAGGGGTAAAAGTTGGGGGGGGAAAAGGTGAGGGAAGGAGAAAAAACATGTCTTATTATTTTTAACTTATTTTACATGCTCGGCAGCATGTGATGAACAGTAAAACTTCTTATGGGTAATAAAGTTTGATAGGTTGTTGAACTGGATATCACAGAGGCGGCAGTACTTGCCACTTCCAGAGCTGTTCACGCTTTTATTGGCTGTGGGTGCTGCCTCCTCATTCGGGGACTTGGAGGAAGGCGACATGTTCTCGTTGGAGTCGGACTGGTTCTCAGTGGCCCACGTGGGTGAGGGATTGGTGGCTTGGCTGTCTGGCTGGGGTTGGTTCTCCTGCTGTGGTGGACCTGTGCTTGAACGCTCCTCGGGCTTGTGTCCCCCATTTACGATGACCATGCCTCGGTTTTTGGGCAGTAGGGGAAGACCCTCTTTGCCAGGGTGGGGGCAGCCATTAGCAGTAGGTTGTTGAGCCTGCTCTCTGGTTGTTCCTGTCTCTCCTCCTCCCCCATTAACACTCTGTTCCTGTTCGCTAGCCTCTCCCTGCATCACTGGTCCCCCAGTCACGTAATCAGTTGGCTTTATCCCAAAATACGGTGATATTTGCTCAGGACCTTTCACCTTCTTTATTGCTCCGGGATAAAGGCAGTGGGGCAGAAACATATTCTTGTTCTCATCTTTTGATGGGATGAGCTGGGGCTCAGCAAAAGGCTTGAGTCCCGACACAGGCCCCAGGTGAGGGGGAAACATGCCTCCATTCTGCACCATCACCTTCCCATTGCCATTCTTCTCACATTTGCTTGGGCTCTTATCGTAGACGTCATCAAGGTTGTTATTGCCTTCACTCTTTACATCCGGAAACATGCTCGTCTCAAGGCTGCCAGTCTCATTGTGTTGCTGCTGTTGTGGTTGTTGCTGTTGCTGAACGGCGGCAGCAGCAGCGGCGGTTGCAGGGCAAAAGTTCTGTTTGTGTGCCAGGTAGTTCTCCACTTTGTTAAAACTTATCTTGCACACTGCACATTCGTGATAGTCCAACAGTCTTTTAGGAGAGCTACACGTCTTGTCAGGGACTGGCGAACACTTTTTGCTGAGATCAATGGGAGCATCCAGCTCCTGTGGCTCCACAGTATTGCATTTGGGAGCCAGTATAGGTTTAGTGACAGTCAGAGAAGCCTCCAGGTGTTTGGGTACCATACCTGGGAAGATATCCAAGCGGGGGTGGAAGCGGTCTGCTAGGCTCTCTACACCTTCCTGGGATGTGCAAGCGTTCATAGGAGGAACTCCGAGAAAACCCGGCTGACCCATAGGGGGCCTCTGGTGGTCCTGGTCAGGGAGACACATTTCATACATCTTCCTGCGCTTGCGGGTTCTCATGGTTCTCTGCATGGAGGGCACCTTGTTGGTGGACATACGTTTCATGGGGGGATCATGACGTGTTGCACAGTAGTACTGCTTGTGGACCATGTAGGTTTCGTGACGGCTGAAGGTGATATTGCAGGCATCACACGTTGTCTTGGTTGGATCATTGTCACTTTCCACCAAACCCGTACTGGGGCTTTTACCTTCCATTTGCTTGCCATTCAGTCTCTCCTCAGCTCCAGTCGGGGTAGAGACCTTCTTCACTTGTCCTGCTAGATCCTTATCAGGCCCTTTAGCCCCAGCATTGATCATGTCCAACACATTGGAGTTCAGACAGGCGGACTGCATCAGGTGGCTGTCTGCCTCTGTAGGGTGGCACCCAGCCAACATGCTAACAGAAGTGTGACTGCTGTTTGGGCTCACAGCCTCAGGGACTTTATCTGAGAGAGCAGAGAAGTCAGGAGATTTTGCCATGTGTTGCCAGCGACTGTTACAGTAGTGCTTTTTGTGGACCAAATAGTTATCCAGGTTGCTGAAGGTGATATTGCATTCGAAACAGGTGGCCCCTTTGGGCATAAGAGGACTGTAGATGACAGGGGGGTAGCTGTTCCCTCCATGGCGCAGCCTCCGGTGAACTAGCTCTGACATTTTAGCCAGAATCTCGGATGCCTGTGGGACTACTGAAATGTCTTGGGAGAAAGCAAACTGAGACAAGAAGGGGCCCATGGGAAATGTAGGCATGTTATGCTGCACAGGGGAAGAGGCCAGCCGGGGGCTGGAGGGCTCAGACTTGATCCTAGTGTAAGAAAAACTGGCTTTGCTGCCTGGGTGGGCCTCTCCCTTCTGAACTGACAGCATGGGCTTCTTCTCAGCCTTGTCAGTCTCTCCGTCTGTGCTGGTCTCCTTGTTGAGGGCCCCTTTGGGACTTCCCAGCAGAGCATCCTTCCTGTTGGCCAGCTCAGTGCGGGCCTGCTGCTGCTGCTGGAGGCTTTCCTCAGGCCCCCTGGGGGAATGCTCAGTGCCGTCGCCTTCCCTGTGAAGTTTGCTGCCATGCCCATGTAAGTCCTGATGCTGTAAGAGTTCCCTGTGGCTCTGGAAGCTGATATGGCAGTGATTGCATCTGAAGGCCGCCTGTGACAGGTGAGACATGATGTGATGCTGGAATGTAATAAGAGAATCTGCCGTGTAGTTACAGATTGTGCATTTCAAGCTGGTGCCAGGAGGGAGGCTCTCTTCCATTTTGACACCTGTGAAGGAGATAAAAGGGAGAAATGCTCAGAATCTCGCCTCCCACTTCTCCTTCAGAGTTAACTGTAGAAATCATCAAATGCTCATGCATTATGCCAAGCTTATTCCTATCCACTGGATAAATATATATATATATATATATTTTTTTTTTTTTTTTTGCTTAAGGATAAACTGTCAGCTATGCTAGCTGACAGCAGGATATGTATATTTGTGAAAGGGAATAAAATTAAAACTCAGTTTCTGTCTTTTCTTTCTGAAACAACGCTATAAAAACTCTCTATTTTAAAAATGGATTGAAAGTCACCATGTCAAGAAAAGTCTTTAATCACTGTCGCTCACCACTGTGTGAGGTGCTCAAGTGCATTTCCAGGGCCCTGGCTCCAGAGAAGCTCTTGTTGCACTGTGGGAAGGGACAGATGCTGGGGGTCTGGTGGGGTCCAGTGTCGTTGTCCTCAACTACCGTCTCTGGCTCCCTCTGCCGCCCACTGCAGTAGTACATCAGATGAGCCTGCAGGTTCCTCTCACTCCGAAACCAGATTCCACATGCCTTGCATGGGAAGATGTCCTCTGAAAGGAAAAAGAAAAGACAAAGGGGACATAATATCAGGATCCTTACAGTACTTTCATATTTATGCATAAGAAAAAAGCTTACACACACACACACACAGAAACTTCTGTACTTTTACAGTTCTGACTCTCAAAGCCTGTGTTAAAAGGCTTTTCCACCAAATCCTCAGCTGCTGCATATCGCTGTGCTACTACCACTGGGTTGGTGCCCTTTCTCAAGGGCAAACAAGAACACTGGACCATCTGCTTACAGAAGCTTCCCTGTTGAGCTGAACCCAGATAGCCCTCGCTAAGTAAACAAACACACTATTTGCATGAGGCGTGTATTTTGCAATTAACACGTTAGTTCGAGCCTCAGTGTGTTTATGTGAACCCAAAACTTGAAGGTCGATGGCTCTTATCTCCAGCGCCGAGACTCATCTGGGTTAATCTACGCCCAGCGGAGACGACATTCCTTGTTAAGCAGGTGACTGAGTGCAGGCTGTGGACTGGTGTGTGTGTGTGTGTTAGAGAGAGAGAGACAGAGACAGAAAGGGAGATAGGACAAGAGCATGTGTGTGTGTGATTGTGCGTGTCTAAACAAAAGCGCATCTCGTTCCAGGTCATGTGCGTGTGCTTGTGTTGGTGCGCGGACACTCACTGTTGACGATGGCAGTGGGAAGGATGGAAGCCATCGCGGCCTGCTGCGGCAGGAGCTGGATGCTGTCCAGCAGCCTGGCTGGGTACATGCCCTCGCTCAGAGACATGTGGTTCACTGCCTGGAGACGAGAGTCAAAGTCCACCGCGAACGCCACCAGCTCCTCGCCCTCCATCATGTTCTTGGTGGTGGTGCACCACAGTTGTCCACCTGGACAAAACACAGATACAGGAGACATTTACAAGATTGCTCCATAAAAAGCACTATTGCATGTATGTACATGTGAGCATTACGCAGCAGGAGAAATTATATTTGTGTGTGCCTTGACACACTGGGACCAGTCAATGTCAAACATTCAGCATTTCCATGATGTGCTGCATAAGAGTGAAAAAGTGGATTGTTTCAAAGCGTAAAATACAACAGTGCAGTAAGTTTGGTTGAACAGACCCTCTAAAGGATGATGTTTTTAGGCTGAGACTGGTGCTCAGATCCACAACCAAGACAAACCCTGGCTGGGCCAAAGTGTAGCCTACAGTGCTGTTGTCAGCTAGCACACTGAGACAGGTCCTCCATATTGTTAGATTGTTGTGTTTTGGGATTAAGGATTCCTCTGAAATCTTCTGAACATATTCATTAAGTCAGAGAAAGGGGGAGGGAGGGGCAGGAGGAAGGAAGGGGAGTAGAGGGAGAGAGTGAAGGTTTTAGCTTAGATAATATTTATCTCAGCACATGACAGGCTTTTCAGCTGCACTTCATTTTCCATTGAAGAGATTAAAGTTTTTAATATGACTATTTACAGAAATCTGGCTGAGGAGATAACAACAAACTATGATATGCTCCCGCTAAATGGCAGAATTAGGACATTGTTTCTGAGGAAAGCTGGACAATTAATTAAAGCACGCTGTTAGCTTTCAAAGATGTGCAAACATACCGACGGAGCGTCAGGCTGAGAGGGGACATGTGATTTGAGCACTGGCTGATGTGGAATAAAGAGAGTCCTGAGGAGAGGTGTGAAGGCAGGGGAATGCAGCTAGAAAGCCCCCATACATGTGGAACACTGATTACTCATGTCTTCAAAAAAAACTCTGAATCATCTGGTTTAAAAGCGCGCTGGAGATGTGCTGAAGGATCTCGAGCGAGGCTCTGTGTGAAAACAATCCACTTTTCTGTGGATTTATTACAAATGGAAAACTAGGGGACGGAAACGGTGCCACCATGTCGTTACAATGGCATGCATTATGTTAATATCATAGTTAAGTTTCTAGAATAAATTGGCCAATTATTTCAATTCAAAATTGAATATTTTAGATTTATGATTAAAACCTTTCTCGCCCTTCCTGTCTGCTGGTGAAGCACTGAAAATTAGACCAGCACAAACATGTCAAAGGAGTGAAATGGTATTAAAATATGCTATCTCTCAAAGTCCCATTTGTGTGCAGCTTTCCTCACTATGAGTGTACGTGTGTGTGTGTGTTCCTACGTGTGCATGTCAGCGCCACTTTAAAGAGCAGTGCCTATCTGTCGGCCAATCTGCTGTGACGAGACACACACTTCAGGCCGCTCCACTTCATCGTTTTGATTCTGTCATACCACACACTGCCTGGAGAGGCCCTTTGAATTTTTATCTCCTAATTAAAATAACAAAACTCCTCTCCACTGTCTGCCCAAGTTACCATCAAGGTAGATACAAACTGCCACCGACAATGGCGGGGAATATATCGCGGTCATAGCCACAAAAGTTTTTCTCCTCTGTGTGGATCTCTTAGTTCAGAAGCACTCAGCTTACAAAGAGAATTATGAAATAAAACCTGACGCTCAGATACAAATCAGTGTTTTTTTGGATCAGAGAAAATCAAAGACGCTGTATGCTCTCCTCAGCTGAAATGAAGCAGATTATGCGAGTCTGATGAAAATGTTTTACTGCTTTTTGACAGCCGAATATGCACTCAGACTGCAGCCATTCAGCCAAGAATGCTACAGATCCATCTGTTGTGTGTGAGAATGCTGGAAGTGAGTTTTAGGACTTCATGTCCCAGTTTTACTGAGCTACACAAAACACTGAGGCAGCACTCTGCTTGTTACAGCCACTCAACCAAGACAAGGTAGTAAGATACATGTGCTCTGGCTGCAGGATTATGGTTTTGACTTCTCTTGTATTGCCATCAGAATTAGAAATCCTGCTTCTTGCAGACTTGGGCCAGATTTTACTCCATCAGTTCTGTGCATGGTGATTTGCATCTAGATTTAGGTATTATTTCAGTACGTCACATAAGTCATTAGAGAGCTCGTGACAGTGCAGCCATCTGTGTGTTTGCACGAATCAAAGAACACGTACACAAAGTGGTGCGTGAGTGTGGGAGAGGGTCACGAGTTAGAGCGAAAGACCAAAACGGTAAGTCGTGAAACTGGGGAAAAGGCTGGGAAAAGTGCAGCTTGTGATTTGCACTTGTTTGCCTGCTAACTGTCTGCAGTGAGCTGCCTTTGTGCAGTGGCCAATGCAGTTAGAATGAAGGCTATTGTCTAAATCCTCCTGCAGAGCACCTGATAAAAGAATAAAGAACTATGACATATTCTAAAAACAATGGAGGAATTAAGGGGAGACAATAGGCCAGCTGCCTCATTAAAACAATCAAAAACGGCATCCTGTACGTAGTCCAGATAATTAAAAACCACTGCTTCCTACAGTCTCTCAATACCATATCCACCAGCTCACTGAGGCCCTGAGACTGTGGCTGTGCTGGCTAAATGCCCCTCTCTTCCCTTTGATTAATAGTTTATTTGAACATGCAGTTGAAGATGAACATATGAAGGAATTCATGAAACAAAATTATAATGCAAACCCTTTTCCCCCCTATAAGTACTTATAAACTAATCAAACGTCTCAGGATGAATCGCAGGGACTCAGGACGTGTGTCCCCTCCCCTTTGCCTAAAGCCCCGAGAGATTTCAAAGTGCTGGCATCACAGGGCATTTTTTAATTTTCTCACTTTAAATGACTTCATAAGAAAACTGGTGTGTACAGTATCTTTGTATGTATGGGGGAGGCTGGGAGAATGGAGTATGAGATACTTGAGCAGGAATACTGTTTTTTTTCCCCTCCTGCTTCCTGCAAAACGCTACCACCACCATATCTTAATGAAGCTGCAAACAAATCTCTCATGCCTCGTGCAAAAGCTGAGAGACAACAAAGCAGCAGAAATAACAGAAGGGCCCGGATAATTAAACTGGCCTGAAGACAGGTATTCAAATGTTGGTGTGTAAACAGCACAACTCTTTAATAGTTTAGCTGTAAAATGCGTAGTTAAGCACATCAGCACTTGCCTCTCCCATCTGTCCAAACACATTACCGTTGCAGAGGCCATTACAGCACTGGAGTACAGTCCCACTGCACCATAGCCATCTATTATGGGAGGAGTAGAATGGGGCTTCTGGGAAAATTAACACTGGTCAATTGGTATAATGTAAATGCATTGTGGGTTATATATTGTTAGGCATCATGGTGACAAATGAGAGTTTGAGATGGCAAAACATTCAAATGTGTGATACAGCGGTCGCTTGTTTTTTTCTTCTTTTGTCATCACTGATGTTGAAACTTTTCTCCTCTGCTCTTTAAAGTTGTCATCTCTGCCCGTTGGCTCAGCGCTAACTGCTGGTCTTAATTGTGAAGTGAGGCCAGTGATGCCTGAAGCCACAGAGAGGGGTTGTGATTAAAGACCTCTACTCTCCTCGTCTCCAAATCAGCTCCGGCTCCTCCCGGTCGAACGAGAACGAGCCTCCTCGCACCTACGAATAACAAGCAGCTGCATGTCGTTTCACCAACTGTTCTTTTAACAAAGCAGTGACTTAGCCAGTCAACTTTGCCGGATCATTGTGTAAATAATCATAAATTGTGGATGAATAATATCTGTATCTGCACCTGACAACAGACGGTGCTGTGACAAACGCTAAACAAATCCTCCTCATGAATACCAGCAAATATTTGGTCTGTTTCTGGATCATCAGAGTTGAACACATTAGGATGACTCATGGCTGTCAAACCTGCCATCACAATCCCAAACCGGAGCAGGCAGGCGGTAGAAAGGAAAACGCTGAGTTAGACATCATCCACAGGGTCAAACAAGCTCACTATTATTGACGCTACACTAAACTAGAATTAGCTGACTCTACTATTATTTCACTAAGGCACTGACACAGATTGACTCTCCCTCTCTGTCTCTCCTTCACTCTCCTCCTCCTCTTCTGCCTACCCTCTGCTCATGCCTCGTCTCGCCCACTAGGAGGCACTCTTCTCATTCTCAAGCTGCAAGTCGGTGGCTGTTTTGCTGCGACGATGCAGAGACATCTCAGACATGGCAGAGCAGCATAGATGCCAGTCTGTCTATACATCCTTGCAGGTAGGTGCTAAAGATCTTACTCTCATGAAATATGTATTTGGATCAAACAGCTTTTTTTCTTTCCTGACCTCATTTTGACTGGATATTTACCTGGAAATTATGTTGTCTACACTCACATTCATCGGACTAAAGGGTTGTATGATGATTTTTGTGTGCTGTTGCTGCATGTCTGTAACGACAGTAATCAAGCATGCCAGACTGCTTTTGTCACTTTTTAACACCTTTTACATTTAATTTCAAAAATTTTCAGAGCAGGCGATGCTATCGTCTATTTTTCCAGTGAAATAAACGGTATTCAGTAAATATGTTTTTACAGAGCCCTGACTCGTCTTGTCTCGCCTGGCACCCCAAACGCCCCAGATTTCCCTCCTTTTGCACTACAGTGTCCAGACTAATTTTAGCATCAAGTGTTTTTGCAGATATAGCCGGTTCCGAGAGCTCATGGATGGCCTTGAGCGAATGGCATGCAGGTCAGAATCCACAAATTAAAAAGTCCTCCCAGGGCAGCCTCATACACGCCGCTCTCTCTACAGTATACATTCACAGGCAACAAAGACATAAAAGCAGCACAACACACTGAACAATGACATTCAACACACATTTCTGAATTGTTTGAAAACAAATAGAAAAAAAAAAGTCGCAATAATGTAATTCAGCAAATGTGTTACTGAGTAAAAATTAAATGTTTCATTTTGAAATTAAAAGACTTTTTTGTGTATGGTCTCTGGAGATTTGTTTAGCTTTTTCAATACACCGAGAATGATACTGGCAGGGGGATGTTTGCCTGGTATTAGTGTTGTAATAATTTCCAGGGAGAAAAAAAAACAGAAATATGTTAGTAGTAGCTATTTATGCTCTGTTAGAGTATTTGGATTTCAATTTCAAAAGCATTTATTTTCTAATGAAATTTATTAAATTAAAGAAGCAACAGTTAACTCCAAACCTCACCTGCTGTATTAGGATTTTTAAACTAATAATTGTTCATATTTTCTTTGTCTAATTTTTTTTCCCCAGACAAATTAAATACACTCCCCATATACAGTAAACGACTTAAGAATATTTGACATTTTCTGTGTTGCAGGTAACACATACGACTTCTGTGCTGTCAATCTGAGACAATACCATCCACACATTCCTACAGTACAAAGCTGCTCTCCCTCATTAGCTGCCACACACAGTCAGCTCCTCCCTGTCCACTATAAAGTGGAGTAGTCTATTAAAGCTGTGACTGGCTCCTCTCCTCTCCACTCGGCTTTATTCTTTATTTGGACAGGTTTGTCCTATTGAGCACTCTATTAGCTCTCCTTCTCTGCGGGGAAGTGCTGCCTGTGTCCTGGTTGTGGCCAGTCGACATGTGTTTACTGCGGCCCCCGCTGTGGCGGCAGGCTGGTTGAGGGCCCGTCCTGACCAAGCCCTGCTAATGGGACCAGAAGACCCCTCGTGACAAGACACCGCTATGTTGAGCACTGCAGCAGACCCTACCCCTCCCTCTACTCCAGCTGTGGCCCCATGGCACATGTCCCCTTACCCATCATGCCTCGTCGGGAGCAGGTGAGCGGCGGAGGGCCAACGGCGGTGAGCTCAGTTTTCCTGTGAGAGCGGCGTGCCATCGCCACGCGCCTCAGTGGTTCCTCCAACATGGCTCCGGCCCTACGCCACATGGGCTGGCTGGCCAGCCTGAGTGTGTGTGTGTGTGGGGTGTGGGTGTATGTGTGTGTGTGTGTGTGGGGGGGTGTATGGTGGATGCCAGCCCTAATGCAAATGCTTGCCGTTTAAAAAATGGGAGCCTCTCTCCTCTTCTGTCTCTCCTCTTTGGAAAAGTCTATTTTGGCCTTCTGGTGCTGGCAGTTATTTTTTTCCTCTCCAGAAGGACAGAGAGCCAGGGAGATGCACCTGTCATCCATTTTGGAATTCAACATTATTGATCTGGTCAGGAGGAATGGAATTTATGGTTAAAGTTATGTGATTTTCATTATGAATACTTATTGATTTGTGCTTCAAAACATATATTTTTCTCACTTATTTAGGAGCATGATCATTCCCAGCACACCAATACACAGAGATGATACACACTCTCTCTCTCTCTCTGACATATTCACACCAATCACTGGTGCAACATCCCAGCATGCCCTCTGTCTCTGCACCCCTGTAATTCTACATATTGCTTAAAGTATGCGCTAATTAAATTTTCTGTCGGTTTGCAAGAGAAATAAATAATCTGCAGCTAAAAGGCCTAATTGCGTTTGTCACATTGTGTCTCGGTGGCTGGTGCATCGGGAGCACAGCCGCTGCCCTTGCTCATTGCCATTCTGTCGTCCTGGCAAGCCCCCGTGCTGCCCCAGGTATCACCACGCGGCCATCTGGAGCCGACATCTGTCTCTCTATTGATCACAAGGGTTTAGCACTTGATCAAACAGACTGCGACAGGAAATTGCTCTTTTCCCCACAGAAAAGGCCAATCGCCTGCGTGAGGGTAATAGAGTGGAACTGAGATGCCGCACCAGCACGGTGGGCAGGCAAGCATGGGCACAGCCAGGCAGGCAGCGGCACGGCATTGTCGGCCACTGTGGAGGTGGCAGGGATGGCACCGTGTCCACCGCCATGTTTCTAACACCGTGTTTCTAACCTTTGTGCTAATGCAACAGCAGCATTTGTACTGCTGGCAAAATCTTTAACTTACAATCCTGCAATTTTGGAAAATTCCAGTTTTAGCATACTGGTGTGTGTGTGTGCGCGCGCGTGTGTGTGTGTGTGTGTGTGTGTGTGTGCGTGTGTGCGTGTATGCAGAAGATGAGACTCTAATTAAAAAAACTGTCATTTGAAGAGCAGAATTTATCTTTGAAGTCATTCAGGTAACTGTCTAAACCAACAGCTGTCTGAAAGTGTCAGAAAAAGCAGGATACAAGTGAAATATGCTACATGATATGTATACCAGATGGTGGGAAATGAATGTGTTCTTCTGAAGAAAAACAAAACAAAAAACAACTAAAGTGAAAATACTTGAGCACTGCAGAGCTGCTTTCTGAGTTTGGAGAAGGCCTTTCTGGCAGTTTTCACAATAATTAAACTATACGACAGAGGGAGATTCTAGCAGTGTACAAAAAATGCGTGTTTAATATGGAACTGAGCACCCGGGTGTAATGTTTCAGTAGTGGGAAATCCCTGACAAGGCTGCAGTTGTCTCTAGCTCACTGCTATCCCCAGTGGAGTTCAACACACTATTAGTGCCTGAGGTTAACAGCTCCTGAATGTGGGTTACAGTATGTTAGCTGAGGCTGCGGTCCACATCTAAAATACTGGCTTCTCTCTGCTCAGGCATGCTTCCCAGGCACTCACTGTAACATCATGTTTAGCAAGTATGGACAATTTGATACTGAAGGTGACATTTATTCAGCATTGTAGAAAATATTTAATTGTTCCTGCAGAGAGCGAGATATGTTTCCCCTTGCCTACAGTGCTGGGATTGTCCTTTGGAATATGATGCAAATTTGGGATGAAGCAACTAATTCTATCCTTGCACCCCTGTACCACCCCCCACCCCACCCCTCACACACACCAACCCCCTCCCTCAATCCTCTGCCAGTTTCCATCCTCCCAAGACACGAGGATTCTGATTAATCGTGTGACCGCCCCTCGTTTTGCATTTTACACAATCTCCCGGCGCCACGGTGAGATGTGTGAGGTGTTTCGCCACTTTTGGCAAGCTGAAAAGATGTAGCCCAAGGAAGAACAAGTCGAAAGTATGAGGGAAAAAAATATGACCAGGGGACGTGATAAAAAATTATCAGCCAGTGTGTTTTCCTGTTTGGTTTTAATCTACATTTAATTAAATTCTTATCTGCTGTGTGCTTATGGCTGCATTTGAATGGCGAGGCTGCATTCATTATGAATGGTAAAATTGAACTCAGTACATTGTGTGTGGCCCAATAACGAAACAAGACTCTTATGGCAGTGCATGCACAAACTCCGACAGACATGCGGAAAAAATAAGTCAATTAAGATCAGTCTTTAAATTACCGCTGTATCAAAACAAGGGGCGGGAGCATGCTCCATAATAGAATCCTGACAGGGGAGAGAGCACAGTTGACTGTTGTTAATATACATCCCATTTGATACAGCCAATTGTATTAGCCTGTTTATGGAATGCACAGAGTTGATGCACACTAGATTTACTAGTCTGTCATGATAGTTCATAATCGACAGTGCTAGAAAAGAAAGTTGACTTCTATAAATATAGAGGTCAAATGAAAAAGGTCTGCAGCTCTGTAATAAGAGTTCCTCATAAAGATTCTCCTGGTTTATCTGAATGTTAGAGGTCAACAGCAAAGGTCAGCGACAGAATATGTAGACAATATGTGGGCCACAGCAGATATTGAAGAGTTAAATCCAAAGCAGCACAATGGAGATTCGGCTCCAAAATTGTAATACTACTGACAAAAGACACACATCTTATAACGGGCGGGCGGCACTTCATAAGCTAAGAACAATATCCCATAGGCAGCATCCCGGAAAATGTTGAAAAAGACCCTGAGCCGATACTACAAAGTTGGGCCCCAGCAAAATCCCTAAATCTTGCCATTTGCTTGTTCCGAGCAGCGGGGTGGGGGTGGGGGGGGAGGGAAGCTCCATGCTGCCTGCCCATGTTTACAGAGCCGTTCTCATCTCTAGGCCTAGCTCATCCACGGCACTGACACACGGTGTCGACATGATTAGGGGTCTGCTTTTTGCATAGGGCTGCGTGTGTGGGTGGCTGGGTAGGGGGGTTGTGCTGGTGGTGGAGGATCGGCAGATGAATGACTTGGGTGCAACGGAGAGGGATCACAGCAGATAATCGCTCCAGACTGCTGCGCCGGAGCTCTCAGATCTGGTCTTTAAAATAATGTTCGGAGTCAAGTCTCTCCAAAGCTTTTTTTTTTTCTCAGGTTATCTTCTGCATTTTATGTTTGCTGTTTAAATCTTAACAGGACACAAGCAGCAAGGGAGAGCAAATATGTCTGGAGTCGGAGGAAGCAGAGTGGAAATGTTATTGCGAGGGGTTAAGATTAGCTGTAACAGAGGCCGAGGAGATGAAACGCCTCTCTATTCGAATGGCTTTCATTCCTCGAGAAAAAAAAAAAAAAAACTTGGAATGCTGAATTTAACCTTGGGAGGCCGGATTCCTATGAGAAGCACTGAAGGGATAATGAATCTGACCTCTCGCGAAAACTGACATCATTCGAAGGCATTGACTCAAAAGCAAAACAAACAGAAAATCTACTTAAGTACATTTAAATACAGAGCACCACTAACACACAGACAGTGTGAATCCAGAACAACATAAATTCCAATATCATAAATACTGCTATCACACAAACAGAGGAGCCATAAAGTACGACTGCCTGTGTCTGGGACTATAAACCTCTGGCGTTACTCATAGGGAATAAACACACATGCACAATTTACAGCACTAGATCCCCTCTTTGTTTATCTTTTAAATAAGCACACTTTATCGCCCTCCTGCATAAGCAAATTGCATGCAATGTGTGTTGTTTTAACATTTGATATGCTGTCCAGAAGATTCATTTCTCCCTATGAATTCAATTGTCTTTGCAATATCCTGCTGCCATAGGCATCAGGCCCCATCACCTGTTCGTTATCACTGGCCGTCCTGTTTGGGAGCTCTTGAAATGGTGCCATGGCATTGACTCTCAGTTAACAGCAGGTCTCTGAACTTCTCACGGTTGATGGCGGAGGCTGGAAAATTACGCTAACAACTAATTAACATCATAAAGAGCGTTTAAATGGACGGACGACACCTGCAACCTTCATTTGCACACGCTAACGCAGAATTACCTGTGTTTTTATTTTTGCAGATAACGCATGCTTTTTTTAACACCTTTTAGAATATTCATTTTTCTGTGGCTGGCTTTAGAATTGGCATCGCTATCCTTTTTTTTTCTTTTTTTTTTTTACTATGCACTATAAAAGAAAAAAAAGCCACAAGGCCGAAATAATAGTTGTCAAAGCGGACTGCTGGCAGAATTCCTACAGCTATTTTTTTTTGTTGTTAAGTTTATATGCACCTTCAAAATAAAGTGCACTGCTATTTTCTGTGACTGAAATAACATTCCATTTCTAATTTCTATTTGAATATAAAATATTTTTTAGGCAGACACGGACCTCTGGTTACTGGTCCAAATAACAAAGTGCTGCCTGTCAGTCTTAGACACTTTGCTGGCTGACTGAACTAAGCTGGTTTAGACTGACAAGGCTTCAGCGGTGGCAGCCTCAGCTCCCACTGGCAGGTCTCCTCTCTGGATTCCTTTCTAACTACGGCTCGCGGCCTCCGAGTCTTTCACTGGAGATGACCACAATACAGTGGAGTATCCACGTCGAGCCGTGCCTCTGTGCCTCTATGTCTCTGTGTCTGCTAGTGGGCCTAACTTCCACAGGACGGTAGTGCACTCACACCTCATTACAGAGCCACATTAAGGACTACAGCAGTAATATGGCTTTAATCTTCTCCAAATCGTCATAAATGTCAAGCTGGGGCCAGGGACTTCCCAGTCTACTGCACCAATGGCTTAGCCTGCTATCCCCTCTTTTCCGTATTAGCTAGAACCAGAGAATTACAGTCACTGCCAGATCCCCTGGAACTTTCAACCCTTTTGTTCCAACATTCAATGCACCATTAACATACCCTTTGAAATTATCTCTCTCTCCCTCCCCCCTGCCCCAAAAAAGAGCCCCAAACAGCTAAATATGAAAACAGTTGATACCCCTACCCTGCCACATACACCGCCTGTACCACCCCCTTCTTTTCCTTAGCCTCTCCTAATGAGACGCAACATCCCTGTCTCTCCACTGAAGGATCCAGACTTTCTGTGTGATAGAGAGACTGCGGCTGTTTATTAATAATGAATTTGGATGTTTGCGTGTGGAATGTTATCAGCGCTCACACAATCCCACCAATAGTTTGCCCTGATGGGGTAGCTGGGTTCCTCATTAGCAGAACATATTTAATCCAGAAGTTTCTTATCAAATGTCACACCTGCATCTCTAAATGGCATTTTCACATTCATTCGCCTGTATTTGGGAGATGAGGCTCCAAGGTGCTTTGCAGAGATTAAGAAGGAGAGAGAGTGCGAGCTTATTTTATCATTTAGCGGGTCTGGAAGGAATCCAAGGAGTTTTTGTCTTGTTGTTGTAATTAGAAAGCCTTTTAAGTGATAACGCCTGCATAGATATATTAATATTTAGCGCTCAGGCCAGCCCCCCCCCCCCCGCCCGATCTCTCTCTCTCTCTCTCTCTCTCTCCCTCTTTCTGCCTCTCTTCCCTACTCTCCCTCACTCTCTCTCTCTCTCTCTGGTTTTTTAAATTGTTAAATGCTGAGTTTTTGTTCTATGTACAGCAAGGATTAACTCAGAAGCGTCAGAAGTTTAATGAAAGACTTGAAAGTACACACTTTTTCTTGTTTCTCGCCGTTTCCTTTTTCTTGTGCGAGAGCAGACATGACATGAGTGCTTTTTTTTTTTAATATGCCTAAAAGCATAAAGGATGGACTTCGGACACATTTCAGCAGCAGGACTTAACAAAACCTAACCTAAGGTAATAAAACAATGACAGCATTTTTGACACCTTTCCAAAATTAAAAGGACTGTTTAATAAAAAAAACAGCACTGTTCCATTGAGCCCAGGAACTTGTTTAAAACGTGGGGATTTGCGCAAATATTTAACATTTCCTGTTACAATGCAATTCACCAACTGCAGAAAATAGAGCAGGTATGCAGTCTCCCTCTCAGTAGTGGCATTTAGTTCCTGTGTATATCCAGAGAAGCTGATGCTAACCATCGGGCTAGAGATAAGTGCAAAACTGAGAAGTATTGATCCAGTAATAGTGGTTCACACTTTGACTCTGACACCTTAACCCTGCAGACATAATGTCATAGCCTCTTATCCTTTCCTCTTAACACAACCTGCCTATCTCCCACAAGCTGTCACCTCTAGTAATACGCTTCTCAAAAGCTCCCTTAAATCACTGAAATCATTGCACTTTCAGACATTATTTATTTTCCACCTCTTAAAAGTGAAGCATGATTTACAGTTCGGTAAAAGGTTGTGCTCCCCCCCCACCTGCCCATTTTCCTTCTCTCCTCTTCACTTCCCACAACACCTACTAGCGCTTTCTGTCAAGGTATTTCTACCATTGTAAGAGCTGCTACGTAGCAATTACTATGTTAGGTCTGTGTAATTGTGTTGGCTTACAGCGCATGACAAATACAGTCAAGCTAGACCCTGCATAGCGATCCCACATGTATGCTGGTTTAGACGTTTTCATTAATTGAAAGCGTCACTGTGTAACGGCGCAGTATTACACTCTGGCAGGTATGAATGAAGTCTAATGCAGCTTAATTACTCCACAGCTAAATACGTATTGTAGGGATCTCTTTTTATCTGTTTCAAATCACAAGTTTAAATTACTGTAGGGTGGAAGTTTTAATTAGTGTAGCATCCAGAATCCCAACAGGAAAATGCTTGAATTAATGCAAACCTCTCCCTCAAATCCAAAAGATCTCATTTAAAAGATTCAAACGATCAGACGTTCTGCCCAAACTTTTCTGATCGATGTGCTTCAAAAAGGCTGCCACGAGAACAGCTAGGCCACAGCCGAAAGATGCCAAACGTTGACATTATATGCAAACTGTGTTTATTATCTTGCAGGCGGCACAGATCCTGCCTTGGTTGGGACTGTGCAGCCCACAGCAACTTCCAAGCAAGGTTTATGCACAAGGGTTTCTAATTAGCTCTCTGAGGGCTGCAGTTAGCGCCGCACTTTTCACAACAGCCGTTGGGAAGTTGAACACTAACTTGGAGGGCTCCATATGTTGCCCAGGAGGCCTGAGAGACAGACTGATTCTGTGTGTTTCACATTAGAAGGCAACGTGTTCTCTCCTGAGAGCAGCTTTTCATTCTTCTGTGGATGGAGAGGGAAAAGTGGTCAAACCAATGAATGGTCATTAGTTATGTATCTCTGGACTGCCTTCGTGTAAAATATAGCCTTTTAGATGTTATGACAATGTTAACCAGGCAACTATAAATACAGCGATTTCTGATATTCAGTTTTAACCCTGATAAGATTAATTTCACATATTGTATGTGTGAATGTAATTTCACATGTACAAAATCTCCATCACTGCAAAGCCGTTAAGCCCAATGATTGACCAGAAACGCTGTTGTACAAACATTATTAAAAAATACACTTAAATAACCTCAAATCCAGATATTCTGGTTTCATGCCATCAGTTCACTCTGAATAATAACACAGTTCGGATTCACTTCTGTCCATTTGCAGCAGCAGCAGCTACCTGCACATAGACATCAGCCATATCCATGCAGAGTCTGTGTCCCCTTCATAGACCTTAGCTAACCCTCATCTCCAGGTACTCAATCAGCTTCTATTACAAAGCTTTGATGATCATCTGTCTCCTTCAAAAGCTGATTTTCACTGAAGAACACCCCGGTTTACCCTGCTTCTCTGCTCTTTTTCTTTTCTGAATTGCCGTCTCAGTTTTTCTCCCTTCACTCTCAATCAGTGGGTGTTCTGCTTTTGACCCCGGCGGCGCTAAAAAGACGATGTGCCTCATTAACTGAGGCATCACACTGGCTTTTCAACTTATTGTCTCTCGCACCTTATCCGGCCCTTCATCTTAAACTTGGAATAAATTAGAACGATAACAATCGCGTGTGTGCCATTAGTCACAAATGAAGTGGTTAATGCACAAAAAGAAAAGGGGGGGGGGTGTGGAGATAAGGCTGAGATCTGATGCAGATTCATAAAAGGGAAGGCAGATTGTTGTAAAATGGCAGATAGACCGTGCAAATTGGGTGCCGACATCATGAGGCAATGTTATTACCAAATTAGCTTGTGGTTTTTTCCCGCCCATCGTGATCACAACCCTTGGAGGAATGGCAGAGAAAGGACATTACTGTGTAACGTTCACAGAAGCTAATCTTTGAACAAATACTTCAGATTATACAGGAGGCACCGATGCTACTTTACCTCTAACATATATTTGCTTTTAATTCATATGTTCAATTGTGACATTTTAAACACATTTTCCATTGAGACTCAAAGCATTAAGAGCCAAATGACATTCCTGAGTAAACAAAAAGTGGAATGGGATGGGGCCTTGATAAGAGAATACAGTATTTGTTCAAGTTGAGTCTGTGGCTACTGTTGGCTGAGGACTGTCTTTTGTTCTCAGGTGAAGCATGCTCTGTATCTAATGTTTAGTCGTGGCCTTACAGCTTAATCCTTCTAATATTCAGTAGAATAATTTGTACCAAAAAGAGATTTTCAGAGGAGAATCTTTTAGCTCAACTTGTAAAAGAGAACGAGGACAATAACCCAATTTTGGTGCAGAGGACAATTAGCGTGTAAAAAAAAAAAAAAAAAAAAGCAAACTGAGTGACACATCGCAGGCCGAGGTAGCATCACGCCTTTCTGAAGAATACAAACTGGTAGATTGAAGGTCTCTTGAATCCGGGCTGTCGCTGGGGGTAGGGGAGCTCTTGTAATTTGCAGAACTGAATCCATGGAGCGGGCATAAGGGAATAAGTTGGAAGGGGAAGAAGACAGAGAACAAACCTGGCAGGCACGTTGAGGCCATGCCAGTCCTGCCTGCGCCACGCGGTGTGGCAGGGGGGCAGTGCCAGGAAATGTGGAAAGAGGAGGAAAGATCAAACAACAAGGGCTGCAGATCTCCACCAATCTGCTCTGTATTAATGTCAGAGCCAAGGAGCAGCTGAACCAGACGTGATCCACAATGTGTGACAGCAAATGCGTGTGTGTGTATCTGCGTGTGTATGTGTGTCTATATGACCATTCGCCGCAAACTGGACCAAATTCATAATGGCCTGGTGGTATGAGAGACAACTCAAAACTGTCAGGGTGTGCAACGTTTTTCCAACTTGTCTTCAGAAACTTGAGGACAGCGGACAGTCAAAATTTGTTCTTAGATTGAACTTTTTTTTTTTAACTGTTACATTTTTAATACAAGCAGCATCTGTGCTTTCATTCTGAGGTATTTTGCATATGTCTCTGCATGTCAGACACACAGTAGTCCATGATGGAGTGGTGGGAACCTGGTGCCTGCATCGACACGCCTCTCAGCTCCAGTGGGCTGCATACCCGGGCCTGCTCCAAAAACTTGTTCTGTATAGCCGCAATAAAGCAAGCAGACGGCAAATGAGCTCCACGCTGCCATCGCTCCCTCCCGGACAGATGGCAAAATTAGACAATATGCTTTCCAAAATTACACTGAAATCACATGGCTGTGTGTCTGTCTGCCTGCCTGCCTGCCTGTCTGTCCATCCTTACGACCATGCGTCCCGGCCATCTTTGCTGGGGTGTGGCGCCTGGGCAGGGGCAGCACGGTGTTGTTTGAGATGATGAGGAAGCCGGAGCCAGCCTCATTGCTGTTGATTGATATCGGAGCGCTGCGATGGGATGTAGGGCCAGCAGGAGCATCAGTGGAGATAGGGAAGAGACAGGGGGGTACATGGGCAGGGGGGATTTGAGGAAGGAGGAGGGGGGTGCTAGTGAATGAGCCTGTTCTATGACAATGCGTGATGAACAGCCTGCTACTTGGAGTGCATCTGCAGGAGCCAGTTTGTAGTGCCGGGTCCTTAGAGAGATGTAGGAGGAGAGCAAATGTTTGAGGAGCAGACTCTGCAACTGCTGAATCTCCCAGCGCTCCGTGTATTTTGGGAGTGACACAGACAATGTTATGACAATATTAGCCTCTCTCCTTCCTTGTCTTTTTGAATAGAATCTTGAACTGGAGAGTGATAGTGGTATCTCTGACTGATATGGGAGTCTCTGCTGTGAACTGGGAAAGGTCTGCTGTTTTGGCGGAATCTCTCTTGAAAATCTTGTCTAAGGGAAATTACGTTATTCCTTTGCTATACGCAGTGCAAGATAGAATTGCAGAAGTTGGCAGCTTGACTATCTTGTCATGTAAATAATTCAACAGAGGGGCCTTCCCCCTGCCTGCCAAAAAACAACTCTTTTTTTCCATAGTTACTGTAGAAATGGAGCATTCATAATATATCTTATTTTGGAAGTATATCACAAAATATAGGCATATTAAAGACTTAATTTGACTGTTACCTTCATATGCTGATAAATGAAAACTAGGCCCAGTCTGAACCAAACATTAGATATATAAAGATGCACATTATCTTCAAAAGCTTTAAATACATTTAAAACTCACCTCAAGCTCAGTGGCAATGATTAAAGTATCAATTTGAAAGTGAGAAATATCCTCTAATTAACCAAATAAACATAAACACAGACATTATTGGGATGAAAGTGAAGCTGCAGATGGCAGGATAGTCTGATTCTGGACTGAGTCATCAGTACAGCAGCCAGACAAAGTGAGTAAAAAATTAGGAAGTTACACAGTGGCTGAAAGAGTTGGGACTTTCTGAAAAGACTAATGGTATATATTCAGAAGAATGATCACAACCACAGACTGCTCATTGCTTGCTTTGATTGGCCTCCCGGTCTGTCGCTTGGGAGAAACCAGAGTCCCCTCGGTGATGGCTCTGTCTCCGTCTTTGTGCCCTGTTCAAGCAATTACGCCCAGCTACATGTTTTCATATGGGAATGGATGAGGAAGGGGAGGGCGGTGGTAGTGAAAGAGGAGGAGGGGTGTTATGAAAAGTCATTTTGGTGCTGCACTCTTCAGTTCCGGTCATGGTCTGTACCGACGCAAATTAAAACCTCCCCAGTAGCCTATGTAAATATGCTGCCGACTGCGCTGCGCTTTAATGAGCCATGATATGAAAGACATCTAAAACCAATGGAAAATAACTGGCCACTTAAAGGTGGGGTGCATCTGACAGGTGACAGGTAGAGCCAGGTTTAAGACAGGGTTGGGTGATGGTGGGGGTGGGGGTGTTGGGGTTTCCAGGATGATGGGGGCAAACCAGCTATGGCATTCAGGAATAATCTGGAGCTGCGAGCTGCAAGCCAGGGGAGAGTAACCAGCTTTTTAGCCTCAGGCATTTCAAAGAATCCTGGGTGGTGGTGGAGAGAGAAAAAGGGGGTGCAGATGGGGATTGTGTGTGTGTCTGTGATGTTAGGTGAGAAGTGAAAGGAGACAGTTACTATGTCTCCTGCCTTGAGACACAGCTCATTGTCATCCACTTAAAAAATGTACATAATTTCACTCCATGCAGACACACACACACAGGCAGACACACACAGCCCTCAATCCTCTAATAACCTGTCTTCTAAAAACCTTACAAGGATTACCTATCTGGAAATCTGCTTTGTATGCAGAATGTGGTGGCAGAATGGAAATGAGCAACTGTTCAAGATGGCGCCTACCAAAAAAAAAAAAAAAAAGGGAACCACATCTGCACAAACCGATTAATCCGAAACATTCAGAAGAATCTCAAGTCATTTACAATATCACAGAATCCATAATCAAGATTCACTGCCAGAGCCCGAGTCTGCGGCACAGAGTCAATGCCCAGTTCAATGAGGGCTGATGGAATGTATAATTTCATGACAGATGCACGCATTCACAAGGGAACACAGGGTCATTTTAAAATTCACAGGGAAAGAAAATACAACAACTTACCCTAGAAAAGAAATGCACACCCAATTATTAACAGGTGAAAAGAGGCAATAGCAAATGAAATATGTAAAATGTTTGTTCACTGACAGTCCAGTATTCATAAAATGCTAATTTATAGCTAGAAATATGTGCTTTTACAGGAATGTATGTAGCTATTGCGGATCACAGGACTATGGATATAAGTATGTCTCTAATTGGACAAATCCCTGTATATGCATAACATTAATTAGGATGATCATGTTTATTGTAAAGATTATGAGCTTATTTGTTCTAACAGGTGACTCACTGAGAAGACACATTAGAAATAAACCACTGTGGTCTTGGACTCACAGTGCGAGGAGAAATTTGAATATGTGGCAACTTGAACACAGTGGATTTCAAATGTGAAAATGGGGCAAACAGATATGTAGATTTTTTTTTTTAAATCTGTGGCATCGTTTGTGGGTTTGAACCATGCCAAGCCATGCTAAATCCAGTCTTTAAAGCCACGCAGTGAGCTATAAAGGTAGGAGCCGGCGGATAGGCTGGTGAGATCTATTGTTGTTGGGCCATCTGACAGTCTAACTCGTGAGGAAGGGGGAAACAGAGGAACAAGTCAGTGGGGTGCCTTATGAATTTAGACTAAGTTGGGATGCAACATTTGGACAAAACACACTGTCTCCTGTGAACTGTCAGCACATGCAAACCAAACTCACCAAGAACTATACTCGTGCAAAAAGGAAAAAAAATTCCCCAAACCGCTTTGTAATGTGTTCTTACATTGGGACCACTTTGACAACACATGCCAGAAATGCTTATCTGGAGCTAATGAAAGTAACAATCTGCAGAAATATACTGTAACTAAAACTACTAAAAAACGTAATCCTACCACTGAGTTCAATAATGGTAAATACCTAAATGACAGGTTTAAAGCTGCTCATTAAAAAGAAATTAAATATTCACAATGGAAAATAAGAACGTATTTGTCATGCGAGCTGCCCATAGTGATGAGATGTAAAATAAATGACCCAACTCTGCAAATTCCCCTTAGATGCTTTCAAATCAAATTAAGTTTTATTTGTATAGCCCAGATTAACAAATCACAAATTTACCTCAATGAACTAACACTTTCTTAGTGTTTTGCTTTTAGTCTGCTGTTGTTACTCTATTTTCAATAGCAGCACATCGTTTTTAGCAAAAATAATAATAATTTGATAAATACAACCAAATGGCAGATAAAGTTAACTGTCTGGTAGCAGCTAGTGAACTAGACTGAAACACACCAAAACAGAGCTGGAAAAAGAGCAAATTTAAGATTTAAATTAATTTGGTGATATGAACGATGACTCAAGATGAATGCTAATGTTGCTCTATGCCTGTAAGCTGTGGTAATAGTCAACCGTTTGCTAACATGTCTTGCCCTATTCAGCTTGTTTTGGACTTCTTCTGCTACCAGAGTGCCCCCCGCCAAAATTAATGTAGAACTGTAAAACTCAAATTCATTCAGCACTGATGAATGTGGTGAAAGAGTTTATTTTCTCCACAGGTGCACTGCCAGTCATGAATCTGTGACACTGGTGTAAAAAGTTCATGGTAGCTGCTGTGTGAAGATGCTAAGACATCTATGTGACTAGTTTGGGTCCCTCTACCCTGTTTCCTCCAGCGCTGATTGCAGGAAAGCTTTACAAGGAACCATCTCTCAACCTGGCAACTTTGTGTGACCTTGTGGGGCTGAATAAGACTGTAAAATTGATTCAGCTCCTGTAATAAAAGAGCACACACATTATCAGCATTCTAATTATAATTAATACAGGCAGCAGCGGCAGACCCATTATTTACGACGGAGGCCCATGGTAAGCAAACACAATAATAATCTGCTCCATATTTTTATTGATATGTTGATGAATGACTCTCTTTCAAACAAAACTCCAATGGAATGTCTCAGTGGCCGATCATACAAGAAAGATTATTTCACTGCCAGTTTCCTTCACCCCTGCTCCCCTCCCACCTAGTCTTTCCTTCAACCTCTCCTCTTCAGTCTCTCATTAGCCCTTTGTTTGCATCACCTTACATCCCTGACTCCAAACCCTATTACTGAGAGCTGGGTCAGGTGATAGACTCAACTAACCTTCAGAAGGTGAATTACTGTCAAAAATAAACAGGTCAACATCAGCATCACACAAACATCTGGCTATCCTGCAAAACGGTACTGTACCCAGCCCCTTGTCTGTGAAGAGACAGTTTAAAATGACCCAGCCCCAGCCATTTGAAAACGTGCTGAATATTCAATTGCATCAATAATAGTTTGATTCTGAATTTAACACTGCTAAGACCACACCACAGTCACTTTTTGGCTGATTTACATGGTGCACTGAAATACCCGTACATTCAGTGTACAGTCTTTACAAACCAGTGTTGTTTCAATTTCTGAATCATAAAAAGGGAAAAATAATTCTAATTATACGTGTTCTTTTCAAATTATTATTTTTTTAGCTTTATCTCAGATGCCAAAAATCATCTGGCCCTCCCTGAGTTAAAATACTGTTCCAGTGGTGGAAAAAAAGCTTTATATGAAGTTAAAATCGTCCCTTTTCTCAGTGGATTATAGACTCGTTACAGAATGTAGACTGCTGGCAAAGAATAAGAGAATACTACTACACTAAACACTCTCTGAATATTCTCTATCCAGTGAATATCTGGTTTACTGAGCACAAAGACCCTAGCCTCACAGTCAAAGTGTGTAAAATAAAAAGACAGCAACCTTCATATCTAGGTTATCCTTTATAATTAGGTGTCTATGTAGCTCATGCCATTTCCCCTGTTTGATAATTGTAGTCCATCCCTCCTAATTTTGCAGGGAGTCAGAAAAAAATGCTTATTTGTGCCTATCTTCCTTATTAATTCTCCTCACAAATCCTTGATTATTTTCCAATCCTTTCCTCTGATATCGCTGGCTCTGTTTGTCTGTTTCACTCACTCCTCCACTGAGCAGTCTGCCTTCCTTCTCAATCGCCTGTTTTGTTTCCCGTTTTAATGAACAGTTGGATTCTTTTATTTCTCTACAAGTGCTGGATTTGCCTTATCACCCCCCGTCCCTTTGAGGGTTGCCAATTGGTTTTATCCATGGATGTATCATTTCTTAGGCTTCCTCTTTTTTTCTCCACAAAGAGAAAGAACCACTCCGTCAACAAGCCTCTCCGGAGCCAGAGATTAAAAACCTCAACATCACCTACCTTCCAGCGCTACTCCCAACTGGTTTGTGTAAAACTCAATTAAACTTGTCCCCACTGAATTTTACATTACAGTACATTAAAAGGAAATTCTTCAAGCGTGATGACAAAGCTCAAACCTAGCTTCATAGACGCTATTTAGGAGCTTTCCTAAATGTTGTAGTCTTCAGGGCTTTAGCCTCATGTCGATGCAAAAGGAGCTAAGCACAAAGACAAAGGAAAGGTTTCTTTTGACTCGGGAGAAAAACAAACTTTCTGATTTATTTATTTACAGACACGGTGAGAAATCACAGTGTCTGCTTGATAGGCTGCATACAAACGACAAGGTCTCAGTCCGTCAGTCGGCTCCAAATAACAGGTAAAATGCAGCTGTTTGATGAATAAATACCTTCAGAAGTAACCAGGACATAATGATAGTTGTCAACCGTGTGACATTAGCCATCTTTGTTAAGTACAGATGTTAGTCTTTGGGGAGTTTGTAAATTTTTGATCTCAATTTCAGAGCCTTGGTGAGTCGATAACAAATGATTCCACCGCCTTCATACAATCTGTCTGGGTGAAAAGGGAGTGTTCAGTCAAGCGTTGCACTGACGCAAAGAAACACAGCAGGTCGATGCATGTTAACTTCATTCACATGCGATAATGTGCTTTCAACTACACGATAGTAAATCCGAGATTGGAGCGGGGGAGGGGGATCCTTAAGATGTCGTCCCTTTATGAGGAGCGTCTTCTCTTTTGTAGTTTGTGTTTTCCTACTGAGTGGGAGAGAACAAGCGCGGGCTGCAGACGTGGAGGGTTTCCTCCACAAAGCCGAATGGGAAGGAGAAAAGGGAGGCTTGGCTTTGCTTCAGCCAGGTCAGCTTTACAAGAGGAGAATCTGGAGATCCACTCCTCCCTCCTACCCCCTCCTCTTCACTCTTTCTCTTGTTCTCCCACGTATAGCCATCCCTCCCCACTGCCCAAGAATTTAAGGGCAGCTTTGAAGCCTCTCAGTGTTCTTCGACATTGTAAAATGTGTGTGCGCTCATTTCACCGTCAGCCACCTAAAGGTGTTTTCGTGCTGAGATTAGTGGATGAGGTGCAGTCTGTGTTTTGGGCCAAACATGCCCATCCTTTGACATGAGGGCGGACTCTGACTCTGACTGGGCTACAGACCAAGATCACTCCCTCTTGTCTCCTCTGCTTCCTCCTCAATCCTCTCCAACACATGACATGTGTCACTGCCACAGATCTGCACTGGAAGATATGCAGTTCAAGGTCGGGGCAACCCCCCATAGCAGAGAAAAGAGAATCTCAGACACCCTTTTTTTACACTGATGGACTATTTAAAAAGTTAATTTTTCCTAAATGCTTAGCATATTTCATGGGGCTATAATGTGTGCGCTATAATGTGAAATCTCCATTAACCAAAGATGGGAGCTGCAGTAATGCAATAGATATGTCAATTTTCTTGTACTGGAAAAGAGAATTTTTGTAGGGATTTAAAACCCATGTAATATTCATATTTTCTATTTCACAGCACAATAGCCAGCGAGGAACTAAAGTGATTATACATAGCCAGAGTCAAACTCTCGGGCTGTTATCTATTATAGTTTAATAAATCAACAGAGGGAGAGCAGGGTGTGCAAATATTCCTGAACCATGATGGTGCCGTTTCTCGAGCCAAATATGTTTGATGAGATAAAAAAATGGGATAAGAAATATTTAAATAGGAGATTATTTTACATAGAATTAGATGAAAAGCTGAATCAGTCCTGTATTTTCATGCATCCGTTTCTTGCATCTGGACTTGCAGGTCCTGAGCAACAAAACTTTAATTAACTCCAAGTTTCACCAGTGACAAAATATTATTGAGACCAAATGTATTTCTGAGGTCAGGTTAACTCAGACAGGAGGGGAGAGGGGCCACCGTGTAATTATTTGGCACTTACAATGTCCTACACTTCAGATTTGTGAGGATGGCGAGCAGAAAATCTGTTTACTATGGAGCCGAGCTCCTCACTCTCTTCTGTGTGGATGAAGTCTTTGAATAATTCATAGTGAGAGCCACAGGCATATGCAATGGAAAAGTGTTGGAGAATATCACACCAAAGATGGCATCCTCCATTATGTGTGCTGTGCCCGGCGTGCCCACAGACCTCACGTAATGTAATTGGATAAAAGTCAGATGCTGCATATTGAGGAGCTACACAAGGCAGAGATATTCTTCAGTCTCTGAAATGTGCTAATTGACTCAAAAGTAGCTACAGGAAAAAGAACTGCATGGCTTATTGTCTTCATATATTTATCTCCAACACCTCATTACTTTTTCATGCAGTTACAAGAAATAAGTGGCATAAATTTACTTACTACAACTTGTGTTCAAAAAGCATGACCTCTGCCAAATAGAACAGAGGTGGAGGAGTGTGAGGAACAGGGGGGGGCTAACAAGTCTTAAATTAGAATGTCATTATTCTGATTTGCTCCAACAAAGATGTTTTTGTTGTCATTTTACTTTTGTTGACAACTTGTCTCATCGGGATGCTACTGACTGAAACAATGCGATGTGTTTTACATATCAAAACTGCCAAGGCTTTCGTTTAAAGAGACTTCATCGTCACTGACAACATCTTTATTGACAGGTAAAGCCGCAGAGAATAGACGTGGTGTTCTAATTAGTATCGTCCTCCTTACAGTATTTACACACGCAAAGCTCTGAGAAAGGACAGCGATCAAAACAAACTGGTTGAGAAATATTCAGATCTTTTACCTAAGTGAAAGTACTATCACCACACTGCAAAAATACCTTAGTACTGAAAAGTACTGAATGAATGTGATCTTAATATGGAGAGTTGCTGTTAAAGCCTCCAGACTTATTGAACAGTGCTGGCAGCAGTGCGGAGCGAGGCTCATTGTTCTAACCAATCAGAGAATTTCATTTATTTCCTGGAGCGTTCTCATTTATTGTAGTTTCATAAGAAAGACGACCTGCAGAGCAGAGCAGAGTGAACTGACTTCAAGTCACTAACTTAAGTTAAATATTCTAGCTTTAAGTAACAGTATGCAAGTATTTTGAAGAAATTGTACTAACAGTATCAAAAGGATTCACACCAAAGAAAATACCCCTCAGGTGTATATAGCATATCTAATAAAACTGTTTACTAAAACTACTATTATATAGTAGATTGTTACCATGCATTAGTAATTAAGAAAATATTTATTTTACTCTTTAAGTTATTTTTGGCATATGAGAAAGATTAAGAATTTACCTGCTATTCATTTTCTTGCTTGATTAATTAACTGATTAATTTAACAAATTAAGTTTGTGGTAGTTAGGATTTAAAAGTTCAACATATGCTTTCTATGTAAAATAATTTGTATATATGTTTGATAAATGCAGAGGAATAAAAAGTGCATTTACCTCAAAAATATAATGCAGTATTAGAATAATATCTCATAAGTAGTACCTTAAATTTGTACTTCAGTACACTACTTGTAAATGTAGTTAAAGCTGTGTTACAATCCACCACTCTGAAGTAGAACAGCGGATGATGATGGATGCGGTGGCCATCTAACTGTAGAAAGGAGTCGGTGGGTAAGCTTGCTTAATTCCTGACATGAAATATTACCTGCAGCTCTCGACAGAGCAGACCCGCTTGGTAGTGGTGGGAGAGATAGCATCCATCCTTTCAGTATAAGAAACAAACAAACAAACAAAAGCTCCAAGACCCCTGACCCGACAAAGGAAGTACAACTGATAAGTTAGTACCAATTTCTCCCTCTTCTCTTGCTTCTCTCTCCTTTCTTTGAATAGCATTTCTCTGCCTTTGGCCCCAGTTTCACCTTGCTACGCCTGTGCCCTTCTATTAAAGGTGGTAATGGCTGCCAACTTCCCTCAGGCCGTCTTTTTAATATTTGTCACTCATGAAAGAAAAGGGGGTGGGAGGGTGGGGGCAGGAAGATGATAAATCTTACTTTTGCCAGCTAAGGGCTTCTATCTCCCAAACAGAATAAAATCCAGTCCAAAACACTGCTGTGCGCATTAGGAAGCTGTGGGTTTAAGCCTCGTCCACCATGATCAAACCAGGATTTATGAAGCATCATAACTCCCGACAACATCCAGCGGCTTATTAATTTTATATATTTCTGTCTATTCCCTGATATTCCCAGCCTTGACAGTCACTCCAGATAAGCCAAAAGCGTTCTGACAGGATGGAGTGTGTGTATATTTTTCACTGTTCTGTCGCTCCCCTCCAGTTGAATAGGTTTAGTGGAAACCTTGAGACTGCTGTGGTGTGATTTGTCTCTGTTTTTTGTCTTCACTTGCAACCTTCCCATTTGTAAAGGACCCTTAAATCAGCCTTGCTCTCTGCTGAGCCATGAGAACAGGCCAGACAGAGACAGGGAGGCAGGGTGAGTGCAGGATTTGTGTGTGTGCACATTTACTGTATGTCTCAATGTATGTTTACGCACAGAGACGCAGAGACAGAAGCAGGGAGGGAGGGGGTAGAGGAAGAGGTGATTGGCTCCACCAGAGTATCACACATGCGGTTGAATTTTAATCAAAACACTCACTAATCACCATTTACAGGCCGTCTATATAAAGGCCTGTTCTCTGATATGAGAGGGCAACATGCTGATAGGGTTTAATTTAACTAGAGTCTAGGTCGGAGGCTTGATTTAATGTGGCCCACAGGAAAAGTGAACAGGAAAGAGAGAGAGAGAGAGAGAGAGAGAGAGAGAGAAATGGTACTTCTTTATGCAATGATCACATAAGTTCACATCAATAAAGCCCTAACCCATTACCAGAAACAGTACATGAAAGAGGAGGGGCCCTCTGTGAGCAAAGGCTGCTCCTCAGCATAACGACAGAACCGGCTCTACAGTAACTCTCCTGATGGCTGCTTCACTTCTCTGACATGCTAAGCAGAACAGGATTCTGACATGCTGTTTCAAGATAACTCACATAACCTATTGAACCCTGATTTCCTCCTAATTTCCGCCTGTATCTATTTGTTTCAGCTACAGAATTTCAGCTAGATGTCTGATGCTCTCATTCAACCTGATGGTTTACGTTCTGCACTATTACGTTCAATAAAAAATGTGTCTTGGGGATTGTTTTATGCAAAACCAAACCTAGTTTGGTGAAGAAAAGAAAAGTTGTTCCTGAATGTCAAATAATCAAATGGTAATGTTCTTACGTTTACTCAAACTTTTCAGTGGTTGCTGTGAATGCAGCAAACTAGAAGCATTTCAGCCTTTTTTTATTTAACAAAATAAACATGCTTCATGAGTAATTTATCTCGTTTTGTGGTACAATGTGAAAATATGTATCATGACACCATTCTAAACACACCCATCATATAATTTGGTTACTAAATGTGTGCAAACTGCTGCTGTGGTTGCAATCTGGACAAAATGTTAGATACCAAAAAATTATACACATGACTGCACACTAAGTTGCCATCATTTATTGAGACGGCTGATATTTCAACCAACCAAATGGTCTTGTTCAAGGCAGGTCAATTACTGGTGTCAGACAGCCTTTCATGCACTCACATCAGCATGTTGTCATGACCAGCACCTGGAGCCTGATGTGCATTTCACTCGTCTTGTACAAAATGTTAGACACACAATGCAGAATACTCCATTTTAGCACACTGCCTTCCTGTATTTGTTCCCCTTTGTAACTGTGGCATTGTGTTTCTAGGCTCATTAGACACACCTACAAACTAAGTTTGTTTTACAAAGTTTGTGCCTCTGTAAGTTTAGTTGGGTATTACTTACACTAATTCTAAAGGTTTGGTAGAGTGTTACCTTTCAAAAGAGACCAGGGACATGAATTTAATCCTTAAGGTTCAAGAACAGGAACATTTTTTGGGTATCCCATTTTCAGCCTAAGCACAAAAAAGGGTTTACTTTTTCAACATATGTTGAAGCCAGAGCTCTCCTCAAACCTCCTGAAATCTCCTGAAGGCCCAGTGTGCAAATGCTGCTCTTTTTCTGTACCAACATCTTCCACTTTCACTTCTCTTCCAGATGTCTGCTCTCTGGCTCTGACCCTGACCACGCTAACTAGCCACAGTGGCTATCACACCCAGCAGTGTCTGACTAAGACCCTAGCATGGACTAGCCAGCCACAGCTGCAAATGACTGAAGTACGCAGCAGTGAGGAGGCAGGCAGGATGTAATCTCCAGGTGCTGTTGATACAGGGAAACACACAGGGTTTGGGTCAAAGGGATTAAAATGGTGGAGGTGCTGCTTGTAAGAAGGAGAAGGGCTGGGAAATAGTGGTGGGAGCAGCGGGCGAGCCACCCCATAACAGAGAGGAGTGGGGAGATTACAGGGAAAATGGCGCAAGGGGGATTCCTGTGAGGAGAGGGGAAGAAGTGACTCCAAATGGCATTGGAACATAGCATTAGTAGCCACTATTCAAAAGTATACAGGCTTAGCAAGCTCAGGGCATCAGGCGAGGTGGTCAGCAGAAATGCTGTGGCCACGGGATGCTCAGTTTCTATAGGTGACAGACGCTGGGAAGATGGGATGCGGAATGGGAGAAAGAAGGCTGAAATGTTTACAGCCTCACTTGAAGACATTGTCTCTGCCACTCAGTCAGCGTGTGTGACCGCGACTGCCTAAATATATCTAATCTTAAACAAAGGAGGCCAACTCTGCTGGGTAACACCGAGCGAGGAGGTTTTAACTGAGCCCTTCATGCCTATGCAAACCTCACATGCTTTGGATATAGAGTTCTATCAACAAAACATGTCAATCACTTCCCTGTGAAAAAAGGGAGAGATATCAGACTAAAACCTATCTCACACGGACCCAAATACTGTACTCACGGGCTTCCATTTCACAGTCTGTGGGAGAGCAGGTTTCAAAAATCTTACATCAATTTTTTTTTTCAATCCAGGGGCTCAGATTCCAGTTACATTTCACATTGAATAGACTTGTGTTTCCAGCAGTCTAGCCCTCTTCTAGTATGCTGGCTAGTGGAGCGATGACAGATTGGTTTCCACTCACTGCACGGGGGAGCACAATGGAGTGGCTTTGACAGAGTTAAGAGAAACAGTGCATCAATGCCCCCCCCCCCCCTATTTCTGTACGCACACTTCTCTCTTCCAGTCTCTCTCCTTTTCTTCTTTCTCTTTCTCTCTCTCTCTCTTCCCTGGGGCTTAGAGAATGGATGGCCCTGTCTGACCTGGACGACACTGATGTCTAGTCCTCTACACTACTGTACCTACAGCACGCCTGCCTGCTCGCCCGCCGCTCTGTTCATTCTCTCTCTCTTTTTCTCTCTTACACACACACGCGAACAGGGGCACCCATCTCTGTCACCCAGCGCCGACAGGCAGAGGTCAGCAGAGCTCAGGCACTAAAGCGACCCAGAGGAGGTAGGGTTTAGCTCATAAGCAGCCAATATCAGTCTAATGGTGAGAACAGACATGAGGCTTAAGTCTTAACAACCTTAGAAATCTAATGCTGAGGGCAACGAAGAGTACTGGAACTGAAATCAGAACAAGTCCTGATAGTTACATAACAAAATAAGTCATTTATTTTTGCCTTCTGAAGAAAAAACACAAGGTTAGTTTCTGATTAGGAGCCCTATCAGCAGCCAAAATGAATGATTCCACATCAGGATTTATGCCATTGTGCCTACCCCTAACTATAACCAGAGTTTATGTCATTCATTCAACTTTTTCTTTCTTGATACTGATCAGTAGCTCAGCTGTTGATTACCTATTCAATACCAGTGGTCTCTTTTCACTTAGAATTTACTGGCATCATTTGTATGGCGTTGCTGTATGACTGGAAACTGAATTGTCAGTCTTGACTGAATGAATGTAAGTGATTACTATATAAGTGAGTCCATTTTTCTGTAGGTTAATTTAATACAAAGATGCCTTATAACCTGATAATAAGATGAAACTGTAATAATTGTAAGAACAATAAAAGAAAGTTAACTTAGCTTTTTAAAAGATAAATGTGTGAATAAAACATAAATAATGTCTGTACATTATTCTAATTATTGATTGATAAAGTTCTGTGGATGCAGAACGAAACGTCTCTACTTGGAAGAAAGAAGTCCAGCTGCCATGACTCAATCCTCAGACAACTTTACCTGGATGACTGAGAATCTTCACAGACATTATTCTAATTAAAACATCAGCAGTTTCAGCTGCTCTGAGATCAACAGCACATAAATGCACCATAAAGTCATATGCATAATGTAAAATAAACGAGACCCACTCCAAACAAACAACACAGGCTGTGTGTGAATACATATCAATGTTTTTGTATTTACGGTAAAGGCTTGATTGAGTTTGGACAACCAAATCTGAAGGATCATTGCCTGTAACTGTTGCACAAAGACTCATGCAAACTAGTTGAACCCGCCTTGTCCATCTCTGTAGTTCTAGAGGTGGTGTGGCCTCGTGTTCTTTCTGGCTCTACAATCAGAAAAAAAACTGTGATACAGCACTGTAAAGACTATGAAGCTGTGTGTGTGTGTGTGTGTGTGTGTGTGTGTGTGTGTGTGTGTGTGTGTGTTTTCCACGCAGGTGGATGTACAATCAATAAAATGGATTAGCTGCAAAGGTATGTATAAAGGTTATCACCGAGCTCTCCTGCATGAACACGGTGGCGACCCCACAAAACAAGTTTGTAATGTCTTGAGCTATTTCTTCTAGGAAATCTGATTATGTTTTGCCCAACCTAAAAATTGATTTGCAGGAGTATACATTATCAAAGGAAAAATGGACCCTGTGCTACTAGATCCAAAAAGGCTTGAACTGAATTGTGTTAACTCTATTCTTTAGAACACAGTAACATAACAGTTAGTACTGTATGTGTTTCTTTCAAAGGTGCATAGCTGTTTTTCTTCCACTGTCATGTTCCTTTTTTTCACTTACAGTTTGACTTGTTCAGTTGCACTCGCTGCAGTCCTGTGTCAGCCCTCAGAGAGACTTAAACCGTGTGGTTTTCCATCACACTGACTGACGATCTAAACACCCCTCCACCCCAGTGATTCCTCTATCTCTCTCCCTCCATCTCCCTCGCTCACTCTCACTCTCTCTCTCCTTCTTACCCCCCCACACCTCCCTCCACAAGACTGCTAAAAAGGCACCAACCTTTCCCCCCCCTCCAAAAAAAGCTGTGTGGATGTGCAGAAAGGCCCCTCTCTCCAGCCTGCTGCTTTTGTCTCTGATTATCCCTGTACACACACACACACACACACACACAAACACACACTCTTCTTCTCAACCTGCTCCTGGATCTTGTGTGCATGTGTGTGGGGGGTTTGACTCTGACCAATGGCATCCAACAGCAGGGCTTTATCCTGAAGAACACTGACAATGCTTTTCACACCTACTTACCACAGCAGAGATGGGGGCGGTGGGCTGGATCATACCCAGGCCTAAAAGCAGGCTAAGGGCTTTTAGAAGACACACAGAATGGACTCCTTAATTACTGACTCAAGATCCTGCAGTAGATTAAAAAACCTCGCAGAGACTTATTTTCATATCCGCAGAATTTTTCAATGAATATAAAAATGGTCATTGATTATGCCGTTAAGGGAGGGGAGTTAAGAAGGGAAATATAAAGTACATATAATCACATTAACTTGCAGTGATTAATGTAATAAAATGTGATCTTTTCTCCCCATCTGTACTGCACACATTCAGTACTGAGGAGACATGCTCCAAATATTAAGAAGCATCTCCTCAAAATCCCCTAGTCAGTTCTGTGTGCAAAGACATCAGAGAAAGCAATGCAGACAACTCATATAACATGCTTATACTGTACAGTGCAGATAGGGAAGCGTGCATGTGCATGCATTGAAAAGTGACTAAAATCAAAACAATGACTCATACGTGCTCGGGATGCATGTGCACTCGCAGTATTTTGGGCATGTGAGTGTATGTGAGTCTTTTTCGCCCTCAGACAGCCAATCAGCACTCCTGCAAGATCAATGCCAAAGCATTTCTCATCATTGATTATACAATTATAGAGAAGTTAAATCTGTGACACACTCTCATGTAGAAGCATTAACCAATGCAGCAGGCGCTGGAGATGGAGAGGAGTGAAGTTGCTTCCTCTTCACTCACTGTTCCCCCCCCCGCATTTTTTTTTTAAATGTGGCGGTGCTTAAAGCGAGCTCAGTGTAGTCCAGGTACTTCACTCAGATGATTATAATGCCACGAGGGTGCAATACATCACTCTTATTAGCCACACTGGAGCACAATGGTATCATAATTAATGGTCGCAGCAGGATTGAACGCTGCCCTGACATGGAAAAGTGGGCCTACTTAAGCTCTACAAGGCATTTAAATATGCAGAGTGAATGGCACAACCCAAACCCTCCTGCTCTAAGGACAGCCCACGCTCATTAGCCTGACACCCTCTATGGCATTGATACAAGGACAAACGGCTATACTCACACATACACACGCATGTAGCACAAATCACAGGCACACACTCAAAAATGTGCACGCAGACCAGAGCATTTGAAAAGACCCTCATCAGTGCCCATCACGTCTTTTAAACATTCCCCTTGTATTGTTGTTTTTGTCTCAAGGCTTATTCCATACTGAATGCAGATGGACATATATGTGTCAGCAGCCATTATGTGAAATTTCAGTAATGGCGTTAGGTCTGTGTGTTAGTATATGTGTGTGTTTGCGGTGAATGCGGGTGCTGTGGCAGAGTGTGGTGTCTGCTGCCTGTGCTACATTGTCTAGCACAGGGAAACTGCCTGCGCAGCGGGAGAACAATGCACATAAAAGGCTGTCGGAAGAAGCGTCTGGAGCTGACGTCTTTCACATGGCTCTGAATGGAGCAGCAGCAGCAAAGTGTGCGTGCGTATGTAGCTTGCATGCTTACGAGTGAGACAGAGAGAAAACACCCCCTTGAACATGTTTGTAGGAGAAAATAATAAGACTGTGTTCCCATCTTAGTCATATGTGCTGCAATGGGTGTGCTTGCGTATTCATGGATGCCTCATAAACACATGTGTGGGATGGTTAAGCCCTCTTAGATTGCTGTATGATTTGGATTTTGCTGTCCTTAACCCAGTCCTCTCCTCTCCTCTCCTCTCCATTTACTACAACTTCTCCTCAGTTGTTTATGTGGAAGCTTCAGCTAGACAGGATACTCAACAGCTGCCAAATGCCTAAACCAGCCAATCCTCTCCAACCCGGTTCACTCCAGCCTGACCGCGCTGAGTTATCGCGTGGCTCAGTGCAATCAATTATTGTTGCAGTGCAATCATTAATAATTTCCTAATGAAAACGATTCTGTTGATCTCTGTTGTCTTTTAATTAAACATAATTAGTCGCCTGCTTGTGGCTATGGTGGGGACTCCTTTAGGGTACAATTTTGTTTTAATACACTGATAATGAAATTTCTACATTGTGTCAGTTGTTTAGTTATTATTCAGTCACACTATTTCGCTATGTTCCCAGATAAGAGATAATAACCCTCGCACCTCCTGTTCGCCACAGTCATTTTAAAAGAGGAGGGTTGAAATGAACAATTAAATTTTGAACTGTAAGTGTGTGTTTAATGCTGCATGCTGCCACTGAGCAGTGCAGGAAGCAGTGCAGTCTTATGCTTTCATTTCTGATAGAAAGAAGAAAATGTCTTTGCAAGTCTGGTTTTATTAAAAATATAGTAAAATAGATACTACATCTGTCCAGGCAGGTCATGCTAGTTCATCTTATGCCTCAGAGGTCTACAGCTCTGCAGCAGTGGAAAGAGCAAATGAAGGCATAAAAAAGGATCTGATTGTGAGGACTTAGAGAATGTGAAATAATACAAAGACACAGGGAGTTAGCTAATTCTGCACTGCCCGGGCTTATGTAAAACGCCCTAGTTACATTGGTCAATTCCTGCACGAACAATGGGCTAAGTTGCTCTGGAGACTTATTGGACATGCTGTATCTGAATGTGGTCTGGCTTAAGAGGCTTACAGTTGAAAAGTTTAGGTGACCTCTGAATAATGCCCCATAATGTGGTCACATTGAGTGTATAGTTTCAATGGGCTCAGATATCAGGTAACAATGGGATGAGCACAATGACGGCTCACACTGACAATGAATTAAGTCATATATTGTGCTATAGTTAAAAATGGTACTTGTCATTTCTTCCACTGTACACTCAGTCTACAACTTAGATTTTTTATTAAGAGCAAAAAACAACAACAATGAATTGACGTATTGAAACACAAAATTCCGCTGCAACATGCAGTAAACACTGGCGGTGTAGTTATTCATCTCTTAATTCCAGTCCTACATGCACCGTCTAGCTGCTCCAAATACTGACTGTGTATTAATCCGCTGCTGAAAATAGTCCCCCTACAAATGCATAATTTATTGTTACAGTAACCAGCTGTTTTTATAAAATCATTATTTAGCCCCTTTAAAAATGAAACAATGGATTTACAAGCTGATTTGACAGATCTAGGTCTTCAGTATGATGTATGGCTGTGGAGTGAGCAAGTCAAGAATTACTGAGGGAGGAACATCAGACATTGTTGCTGGTCTTCGCGTGGGATTTTTTCACACACACACACACACACACACACACACACACACACATATATATATATATATATATATATATATATATATATGTATATATATAGAACAACACCTGCATTACTGTTTGACACACCCATCACATGTGGACATGCTCACTGACCAGTTCACAGCTAAACTCTTTCCACTCAGCCAGGTTTACAGTATTTGAACTGAGTCTCTGTTGCTGACATATTCAACTGGGATATGCTAAAATAAATCAATCAAAATAAGGCAGTTTTTTGTTGTTGTTGTTAATTCTCTCCTACTTTCCAGCTGTTTTGTTTATCAATCTGTTGTTTATCTGTACAGAAAATTATCCACTTTCTGTCTCTCTGGGTCCCTGTCTGTCATTCTCTCCCCCCACCACCCCCACCCCCTCCTTTTCTCTCTCCCTCTCTCTCCTCGGCCTCTCCAGCGTTACTGTAACATATAATTACTCTACAGACTTGCTGCCTGTTTCTATAACTTCAGCGCTTCAAAGAAACTGTCGGAGTGTGGAGGAGAGCATTGTGGGAGTTCCAGGTGGATTTCTCGATAATGAGTTAGCGCAGTAGTAGAGTTGAGAGTTTTAGTAATGGCTGGCTGCTAAGGCTCATCCTGGGAGTTTAATGTAAAACAAACAGGGCTATGCTGACAGCCTGGGAAAAACAGATATTGCACTTTTCCTACTTCCACTTCAGGGCTCTTGCTGCCTCTCGTTTTAAGAAAGGGAATTCAAAGAAGAATTTATATTCATGAAATTGCTCTGCGAATCATAATTTGAGACATTTAAATGCATCAGAAATTACTCATGCTCTTTGACTTGTAATTCTTTAAGTGTTCCTGTCTTTCTGTTCATCTGGATAAAATCATACAGACAGGAAGACAGAATACAAATTGTCAGGGAAGACAGTTTTGCTGGCAACAGGAATTGTGGGATTCCAAAAATAGACAGAAAAATTTTTTTATTTGCCTCTATATGGTTAGCTTGTCTTGGTACTGATGACCAGAAGCACCCTGCAGGGGACCTGACTACACCACCCTGGTGCTTGTTACACACTCCAGTTCATGTATTATACATAGCACACTGCAGGAATACAACTCTCAGAGGAATCATTTTGCTGAATCCGGTCCTCTTTCCCTCTCCACATACTTCCCCGACTTATTGAATGACAAGTTTTGGGGATAGAGGATGAGCAGTTGTACAAAATGTAATGCAGAAATCATAGGACAGAATGCCCAACAGTAAGCTACAGCCACTCAAACCAATCACCACTCCTTACTTAGAGATACTCCCCCATAGATTCACACTGGCAAGCATCCAAAATGAACTGCTACTATCTTTGCAAGCAGCCATAAAGAAAGCCGAGACCACTGAAACGTGAGCCAAAACATATTCTGCAAGCATACTGTGTATTGAGATATTCACTGTTTTCCATAAGTAACGCATCTCAGGGAGCAATGAAGCAGCCGACAGAGGGGAAACAGCACAGGGGTGAAGATATAAACAATCTGGGCCTGAGCTTTTTGAGGTGGGAACCAAGTTCCTGTTGGACTCTGAAGTACCTTTTCCCTTTAGTCGATCCACACAAGCGTCAACACGATAAACACAACTCCAGAACCACTTAAAAAAAAAACCTGCAGGAAAATTACCAAATTCAATATTGAAATTGACAAAGATTTCATATTTTCAGCACGTCAACATTCAATTTCAATGTCACCTCCAGAGGGTGCACACACATACAGACACATACACACACACACACTGAAATATTTAACAGAAGGAGATGGAGAAGAATGAGCAGTATAAATCGTGTGTGGACGCAAAAGTCAAACAGCTGAACGGCATCAAACACTTCACCACTTTCTGAACTTAGTCCAAGTCCACCTAAAAAAAAATGGCCAGGAGCAAAGTGAGGAACAATTTTGGTTTGAGAGCAGAGAAAAATGGACACCCAACCAATTTATCCAAAGCTCTGTGGCAAAGTTGCTACAAAGGAGTCAGGTCAAGTATGGAATTACACAGTCTGGATAGCTTTTTTTGTAACTTGTGGTATCACAGTACTATCACAATTTACTGAAACATTCATTTCAAAGCCAAAACTTTTCTTGATGTAAAAACTCAGGCAGTATATGTTTTGTGACAGCGTTATTTAAAGAATTCGATTTAGCCTCTCAACTCAGCGATTGTTTCACAGCTACCACGAAGTGACGAGAGATCATTTACTCTCAGATTTCAATTAATTCTCTGCGTTCGCCATTCTCTCCGTTATCGTTAATCATCAGTTGGCAAGCGTGTGCTGATTCTTGGGGAGGATTTAGAGTAATGAACTTATACAGTACAACACAGAACAACTCTCACAAGGGCACGTCTGGAGATTTTATTGTATTTAATAAGGTCAAACTGGAAGAGACAAACAAAGGAACTGTCGGTGATGCACAGCTGAGGTTATGATGCTGCATGTGCAGTGTGCGTGTGTGTGTGTGTGATGGTATCTTGAGGATACATGGATGAAGAGTGGCAGAGGAAATTCTCAGACTTAACACAAAAAAGTGAAAGATCCTGTTATTGCCCCTCTTCGTTTTTGTTTCATACAGTCAGTCTCTGAGCAAAAAGATTAGAAGATTTTAAAGAAGTGCATAATCTTCTTTAACAGCTTATCAAAACTTTAATGATTTGGTGATAAAGAGCACAAAGTTAAGTAGCCGGTTAAGAGGATAACTCCCCAGTGCAGTCTAGTGATTAGTAGATGAGAATTGGGAGACCGAAAATCCGGGTTGCAAATCCCACTCCTGCCACTTATTCACTTTGAGGGAGAAGAAGCTCCATTTCAGCTTTGGGGGTATTGTCACGGGGTAATCATTTTTGAAAAGTGATAAATGGAGCCCCTTTCCTTCACCCTTTGGAATCCAAAACACATCTTTATTTACGTATTTATTTTGCTGTGTGTCTCTGGTTAACACCCGTCAAGACCCAATTATAGCTGCAGCAGCCTTGTGCTTTCAAAAGACGTGAAGCAGCAGACTGTGGTGTCAGGGCTGTGTGCAGTCTGAGCATCTTCTCGTGCAGCTAACCGAGTTCTCTCCAGATCCATGTTGGGATGTTTTAATGAGGGTTTTCTCTGGACACAATGGAGCGGATTGAGGAGTTAGTCTTTATGACAGTGGGTCACTTTGGTGCGTTCAGGGTCGATTTTGAATAAACAACATGGACTTTATGACTGATTTGTTGTGCGTTTGCTTCACATATGAACACAAATCCATTTCTAGTGGGGTTTGTATGTCTGATTTATAAGATATCCTGCAAAAGCTTTGCTGAATTAGTGAGAGAACAAATGAAGCAAAATGGCAAACCCATCCCCACTTGCTCTCTATCTCCTCTGAGATAGGGATTCACTTAGTATAAAAGAGGGAAAAAAAGGGGCATTAATTACCTTGTGAAATCTAAAGACCATTAACTTTGTGTGTCAAGTGATGTTTCTCAGCTCCTAATCAGAGTTTTAGTGATATAAATTACTCTTTGGATGAGAAAAACAGATACGCCGTGAGACTGTGTGCACACATGTCTTTTTGTGTGTCCTTGTGGCCACGTGCATGCGTTCATTTGAGTGCATTTGTGACTTTGAGAAGCAAGGGGAGCAGGAGAGAGAGAAGGAAAAAAAACTAAAAGAAAGACGGAGAGAGAGACAGACAGACAGAGTGAGAGACAGGCAGGAGTGGAGAGGATGGAAAATTGTCAGTGTCTTTGTGGTGGTGCTGTGGCATGGCGTGGTGTGGTGTGGTGTGTTGCGCTGCGGAGAGATAACAGGATGCCTGTGTTGCTTGCTTACCTTTGCTGTACACCACACAGTTGTTTTTGTTGTCTTCTGCTCCCTGCCAAGTCACATCCAACAGCCACCTGGGGCCAGCGCTCAGCACCACCGGGACCGTGCTCTTCGTCTTCTGGACGGGGACAGATAACAAACACTAATCATTTGCTTATTTTGGTGATTAAAGAAACATTAATAACCACTGAGTTACGCTCCTCTGCTGCTCTGAATGGCCATGAACAGACAATTTCAGAAACTATACAGCATGCAACTCAAGTCCACCCAATCCCTTTTTTTTAACATTGCTGAGAAGATTTGAAAACCAGGGCAGGTTTTATGTGTGTGTGTGTGTGTGTGTGTGTGTAGTGGCCAACAGACAAAGGCTGCTGTAGTGGTTGGAGTGATGACAAATGGGTGCAAGAGCCTGCATTGTATCATAAAAGGAGACTTATCATCCAGGATTGAACCCAGTGTTTCAGAATCAGATCTCTTAGATTAACATGAACATCTCAGGTGTCGGGCAAATAAAAAAAAAAGAAAAAAAAAGAGAAAGGATTAAAAAAAAAAGAAAAGCTGGTGACTTTCAGAAAGAAGGAAGCGAGTGTTCACGGGTGAACTTTGGGTACATTGTGCTTCGCTATCGCCAGGATCTCACTATTTCCTGAAACAAGCAGGGAAGAATTTAAAGAATCAGGATCCATTTCAAAAGGCGATTGAGGTTACAGTTTTTATAATATGCTGGAAAATTATTCGGAATGTGTAAGGTCATTTTTCTTCTTGGTCAAAGGTCAAATGTGTAGTTTTATTTCTCAGAAAGGAAAAAATAAAAGAGGTGATAGAGTACAACATCCACTATAATAAATTCACACAGTGCACTGTCTCTACATGTGCTTGCTCTATTTATCCTCATATGCTATTCTATTCTGTTGCATTTGATTTGTTTTTTTTTTTTTATCTCTCAGAGTGGTGTGTTGGTGGTGTTGCGTATGTGTTTAAATGGGTGGGGGGTGTGGGGGAGTGTAGCAACATCTCAGGCAGTTGGGTTCTGTAGCCTCTTCCTTATAGGCAAAATGTCAGTATTTCAAGGCCATTACTTTTGAACCTCAGGGCCCTCCTTCATTAGGATGTTACAGAAATAGTTTAGCTAAGAGAAAATGGGTTGGGGTGCAATCTCAACACTTCATTTCTTTTTCTGAGGCAGGCAGAGACAGGACACTGTCCATCTGCCTAATGCAACAGAAAAATACTCGTCCTCTCCTGTGCTTTTCACTTATGTCTCCCCCGCACGAGGCAACAACCTTCAAGGATAAATGCAAATGTCACTTGAGCATGTTAAAGGTCTGAATTGGCACAGATATGCACAAGAGATGAGCACTGAGCTCCAGCACTGCACCTGCATGCCCCATCCTCCTCCTCCTTCTCCTCCTCCACCCGCCTATTTCTCTTTCCATGAACTCTATCTAGTCGGAGGCTGGAGGACACAGGTTTTTTTTTTTTTTTTATCATAATTTACAAATAGCAAGAACATGTCATAGAGATGATAGAAATCTGTTCAAATTAGGAAAAGAAATCTAAATAGTCCTCATATAAATATAAATATATATATATATAAATGTATATATAGTGCTGCACATTGGCAAACTACACTGCCAAACTGATCAAACACAGACAGTAAATTATGTCTGTTGATGTTCTTATTCCTTCTCCTGGCATCTTCTTATCCCGTCCTGGCAGCAGATGAGAGAGAGGGGACCTCTGTAATTTAAGTCATCCGCGATTTCACATTTCAAATTAGCCTCACAATAAAGTCTTCTATCTGGCTAACCTGAAAATCTCACACCCCTGTCAAAGGAGCAGTGCAGACCGGCCGATTGTTGCTAGGACAACTATCTGAAATGGGAATCAGATTAACCCTTTCTTAGATCTCCAGACTGGAGCCATCTCTTATTCAGCAGCGAGAGGCCTCTCTGCCTTCCCTCTGAGCCTCTGGGAATTCATGATATTCCAGCTGCTCTTAATATAGCCAACAGGGGCAAAATACCACATTAACTAGATGTGTTCCCACAGTTAGGAATCGTACCAACTTTGTATTAAATAATTGCAGTGATCCCAAGGGCTACTTTACATTTTGCTTTACAAACTTTTTACATTCTGATTGGAATATAAAGATATAATGTTTAACTTTTTTCTTTTGCTTTATTTTTGTGTGAAACTGAGCAGCCTCATGACAACCTGTCAGTGCACATTAACATAATAAACCTGTAGTGACAATAGTGGCCTATTTGCTTTGTAAGCATGCTGCATGTAGCAGCCGTCACAAAGACAAAGAAATGCAGAAGAGCAACTGTGCACAACATATTTGGGATTAAGACGCGATGGCGTCACCGCAGGGAGGGGCGTCTGCAAATGAAAACATTTGTACAACCGGATCAGTTGGCCTAAGTGGCTGAGGCCAGAAGAAATGCAGATTGACAGGCAGAAAATTACAATTTCCCTGGAGCATGGGAGCATATGATGAACTGGTTTTACAGAAACAAACTCTCTTCTCTCTTCCCTAACAATCATGCAGCCAGGGGATGTGACGTATGAAAGCTCTTTCCTGTACAAAGCAGCAGACTGAGTGGAGCTTGCAAAATGTGCTGACCCCTAATCCATAGATAAATATGTCAGCTGCAAAAAGTATATGGATTTGCATGTATACAAGTGGTTAATCATAACTTATTTGCAATGTTACGATTTGTGATGTAAATAAGCAGAAAATATCCTTATTTATCCCAACCAGATATATAGTGTTATCTTTGCAGGTATGTGTAATACAGAAATCGACATTAAAAAGAAGGAGACATTTGTTTCACTTATAGAGATACAGCGTTTAATATCAGTTTACAGTCTATCATGCCTGTCAGAGCCTGTAAAAACCTTTCTGTCCTTCCCCTCTATGCACTGTGTTATGGTTTATCCACCTTCTGCCTTCACTCCAGTGGTTTCAATACTCTCCTGGTATTTTTATTTTTTTTCCTCTGAGCTCTGTTACCATTTCTCGTGTAAGAGATACAGTGACCAAAACAGTGTAGTCAGCGAGGAAGTGATTACAAACTGATGCTCCAAATTCGCTGTAAAATGAAAATCAATATTTCCACAAGTTGCTGCAACATAAAAGATAACCTTCATTGATTTTTCTAGACTTAGGCCTCTGTGATAAAATCTAATATAAATTTTCAGCCACACGGATTTGGATCAGAGCAGAGCAGGGGCTGAACGATAAGTTCTGTGCACATCTCTCAGACTGTCCCCCCCCACCCCCCCATTTTCCCTTTTCCAAGGCAGGGCTGTACTATTTATAATTGGCCCTGTGTGAGCAAAGCTTCTATCAGGAATCTGTTCTAATTTTTATTACTGAGAAGCTAAAGCCTGTTCCAGATAATTTGGAAATTTCAGGGGAATTGTGATAGAGCTGATGGCACAGCCGGACTGACTCCAGAAAGGAGCTAACCTGTAATAGCCTCTGTGGCTGCGCTGATTAAATGTTGCCATAGATGAAAGACCTGCCATCACTGCAATAAATTAACCAATCACACAAATCCCAAGTCGCTACTAATCCCTCCTTGATACCATGATCCTCTGATCAGCTGAAGGAGGTGAAGAAGAAAGTGGCTTGTGACACTCAGCCTTCCTCTAACTCAGTGCTACCCTGTGTAAACAACAAGCTAATGATATCACCGCTGACCATTTCACCACCACTGGCTACTCTTAACCCACTTCATGGTCAGGGCAGGTGAAATCGATACAAACCTCGGTGGGAATGATTATTTTCCTCATTTTTTTCCCCCCTTCCTCCATCAAGGTCACTGACTGGCACTGTATCCGTCTTGATCCCACAGCTGCAGGATTTAGACAACTGAGAGATCAAAACCACTCCGTCTGAATATCTCAAGACATTCATTGGCTTTATACGTTCCGCTTTCAACACCCACTCAGTATGAAGTAGTGCCATTTTGAAACAAAAACACCAGTTGAAATATTTCAGCAAATAATGATATGAATGGTACTTGAATTACTGAATACATTTCACTTTCTCTCCCTCACATTGCATTTGTCCCCATGTTAACATCCTAGCAACATATCCCCCATAATTTTCAAGTGACACGTCCTTCTCAGACAACACTACCAGCAGGATAAACATAACAAAAAAAAAACAAGCTTATGTTTGGGTGATGTCAGTTTTATATGTTCTCTGTTTCTAACATGGGAGTGAGGATAAAGGATTTGTACCTGTTTTACCAGTCAGTTTACAGCAGACAGCACACTCACACCTTGATAACGTCCATTGCAATTAGTTGTTCACTGCGATGAAACAAATTGCATGTGGTCAACTGGAAATTTCATTAAGGGAGATTTTCCTCTAGCCCTCGTTATCACTCTGCGTATTAATATTTTCTTAGCCTCAAGGATGGATGGGTTGCATGGGTCTTTTTTTTTTTTTTTTTTTTGGGGGGGATGAATAAAATGGCCAAAGCCAAACTCACAGTCATTGTTCTCTCACTACTATCCACGCTGGGAGAAGCGGTATATATGCTTAGTTGGGTGCTGCATATTTTTCATTACGCCCTGAAATAAGATTCTCTGTCAACATCCGACATAAAGTGGGAAACACCTCCATTTCTCAAGTCTGCTTTTGTGTCATTTTCTCCTCTTCTAAATGGCCACGGTTACATCTGCTGAAATGAAAAGATACCTACATACTGCTTTCATCCCCCCCCCCCCACACACTCCTCTCTAAGGCTGTAGCATCTGCTATTGGGAGACTAAATAACAGAAATATGCAGGAATTGCACACTAATTCCCTTTAGAGATAGATCTTGGCTGGTGCCCTGTCATAAATCAGAGAATTTCGATATGAAATGAGGCAAGCTGCTCTAATCATTTCTGCATTTCAAATTGGATCACTGGCTCAATCGCTTGGCTTTTAAACTGCTTGCCTAAGAGCAAATGTGAGGTGGGAGATAATTCAGCTGAAATCTCTGCCTGCTCTGTGCGGCAGTTAGTTTACTGCTTGAGTGCAAGAGAATGCTTTTTTCTTTCCTTAGCCCATCTTTCTCTTTTCAACTTTGTTAAATTGACTTTTCATTTTAAAATCGATTAAATTGAGAGTCACTGCTGTTCCCAGAATCTTTAAAGGGACACCCATCACTGTGCGCATGTGCCTTTATTTGGCTGCCTCTATCATGGCGGCGCTATGGGGAATAAATATTTTCTCATTTAAATCTTTTATCCTGCTGACTGGACTATAAGCATCAAAGCTCATGTGCTGCATTAGCTATTACTTATTTCACCCCATTGAAATCTTCACACTGTTGCATTTTTATTTACTATGGGTGGCATCGCATGACCACTGTATGTTCAGTTGCTTAAGACATAACAGGGGTGTAATAAGGCAGACTAATTACTGGCTGCTCTGGATTTTGAAGCAATGCAAAATTATTAATAGAATATTTTGTAATAATTTCAAACTGAAAAATATGCTGCTTACTGAATTGGGGAGGAGAGGAGTGAAGAATACAGATTTACAGATTTACAGGGAGCTGGGGACTCAATCCATACTCTATTCTTGAAAACCTTCAAGCACATTGGGGTGCTCCAACTCTAAAGCCAAACAGTTTAGCGTAAGCTGCACCTGCCCTGAAGACAAGCAACCCTCTTTCTCCACCCCAGCTGCCCTCCTTTCCTTTCCTTTCCTTTCCTCATGTCTCCTATCCTTTTTTTATTTCCCACTTTCATCTCCTCACTGTCATCTCTTCTACCCTTTCCTTTAATATTTCCAGATCACATGCACCACTGTCCACTGATTCAGTCAGAACTTCTATATGAATCATCCTTGCTTCCTTCCCACCACATCAAGCCCTTCAGCATCAGACTACAATACCCTCAACTTCCTTTGTAGTGAAAAATGTTAAATTCAACTTCAAGAGTAATTGCATGTGTACTGCAGTAACTATGTGTAATGAGTATGTCCTGAAAACCATTTGAAGTTGTAAACAAGAGAAAGTAGAATTTGTAATGCATGTGCTCCAGGACTCAATCATGTCTTCAAGGCAGAGCGTACATATACATTTACATACACACACACACACACACACACACACACACACACACGCACACACACACACACGCACACACACACACACACACACACA